>JALMGJ010000070.1:759200-1046700 GCA_023362775.1 Charina bottae | reverse complement strand
CAGGGCTCGGAGGCAGCAGCAGCCGTAACACACCCAGACACTGCAGCTGACACACTAACGTGTCCCGACACACAGTTTGGAAAGCTCTGGTTGGGTAGAATGAAGACAAATTTTCTGATCCACCAGTTTTGTCTGGCCCACTGTCTGGGCAGGGCAGCTGTCCCCACCGGGCCCTGCGGCTACAGACTTTGGCACCGGGCCCTGGTCAGACAGGGCTGCAGAAACATTACAGGCCCAGTATTTTAAAGTTTGAACTGACTCCTTTCACGTTTTAGAAGAGGTAATAAAGACAGGCAGGGCACCAGGCAGCTTAAGCCGCAAGGGATTGCGTTCACACGAGACACCTCACAGGTTAACCTGAGTAGTCGGACAGCCTGGCCTTCAGTGCCTTGTGGCAATCTGAGTTAGGGGTCCGACGAGTGAGCGAGACCCCCAGCGTGTTTGCAACAGGGGCAGTTTGTCATTCCGGGTGTGGTGGGAACCCACCCCTGCCTTCACCTCTCGGGAGGCCGCAAAATGGTGGCATTTGTTTCGGCACAGCATGTTCTGTCAACACGGCCACTTGCGCACGTTACTCGGAGTTTAGGGTTCAGTATATGGAGGGATATCTCGGATGGGAAGGCCCGGGGTTCAGATCTCAGCCCTGAAGAACCTGGAGCCTGTAGCGGCTCAGCCAGCCTACCTCACAGGGGCGTGGGTAACTCTGGGCAGCCTCGGGCAGAGTCCGGCGGGCCTCTCTGCGTTCTCAGGGGAAGTGATTTGGGAACTGCCCTTTGCTGTACGGCCAGTCTCATGCCAAAAGTCGGCAGTTAGTCCATTGTTTCTCTCGTTTCATGAGTTTGAGAATTTATTCCAGATTTCTCGCTGGGGTGTTTTTGTGCTGTTTTATTTTATCGCTGGAGGTGACCAAGATACACCTCTGCTGAGAGCGCCGGGCCTCCCCGCAGCGGCTGCCCCGGGAGGGAGGGGGCGGTGCAGGACTGGCCCACCCCCTCTTTGGGCCATCTAGAGCAGTGTTTCTCAACCTTGGCAACGTTAAGACGTGTGGACTTCAACCCCCAGAATTCCCTAGCCAGCATACTGCCTAGGGAATTCTGGGAGCTGAAGTCCACGCCTCTTAAACTTGCGGAGGGTGGGAAGCGCTGCTCTAGAGCGCCTCGCCCCCTCCCCAAAGAAAACCTCCCTTGAGGGGCACTTCAGAACCGGTTCCGCTCCCTTGATCGGAATGAGACCCGGTCCGGGAAAAGGGGCAGCGGGTCCCTCCAATCTGCGGACCCGGGTCAGGAGGCCACCGGAGGGCCGGCTCGGCCCGCAGCCGCGGCGAGCGAGCTTTTGCCGGCGAAGGAGAGAAGGGGGCCGGTCCGGAAGCGCCGCGGCGGGCGCCCTGTTGCCAGTGGTGGCGCGGCGCGAGTCCCGGCTTGCGGGGGGCGGGGGCGGGCGTCTGGGCGCGGCGCTGCAGGGGAGGGGGCGAGCCCACCAGCCTCGCGGAGCCGGGAGGGGACGGGCGAGGGAGGAGGGTGGGGGGAGCCCGGGGGCAGAGCTTGGCTGGCCGCTCCCCTCCCCGCGCGGGCGCTGTCAATCCGGCTTCATGGCGGTGTATAAAACCTGCCCGGCGCCGGCGCGCGCTCGAGAGGGAGCGATGAGAACTCGGGGCGTCCGGAAGGGAAAATGCCGTCTGGAGCGAGCAACCCGGAGTGAAGCCCCAGCCCCGGGGACCGGGCTGCCTGCGCCGGCCGCCTCGCGCGCCCCTTTCCCCGTTCAGGGCGCCCCCCGCCAGCCGTTGCCTGAAGCGGCCGGGGGTGCCGCGGGCGGCCGCCTTCTGCCCCACCGCCGCCCCCCGGGCGCTCTCGCGCGCCGTTGCGGGACTGGTGCGCGGCGCCGGCGGCGGCGGCGGAGCGGCCGGGAGGACCCTCTTGGCGGAAAAGTCGGGGGCTCCGGAGAGAGCGGGGGGGCTCGAGCCTCCTGCAAACCCGCCGGGGGAAACTTCTTGGCTCCCCCCGGCTGGGGCCGCAGTTAGGAGCGCCCCACGCAGGCCCCCAGCCGCGAGGGGCGCCCTCTGCCGGCGGCGCAGTTGTTGGCGCAGCTGCCCCCCGAGCGAGACCCCCCCGAGGATGGGCTGGCGGCGGCTGGGCGCTGCGCTGCTGCTGGCCGGGCAGGTGCTGGGCCTGGCGGCGCGGGCTCTCCTGGGCTGCCTCCTGCCCGCCAAGCGCCGGGACCTGGCCGGCGACTGCGTGCTCATCACCGGCGGAGGACGAGGCATCGGGCGCTCCTTGGCCCGGGAGTTCGCCCGGCGCGGGGCCCGGAAGGTGAGCGGCGGGCCAGGCGGGGAGCAGCTGGGCGGGCGACCCGTGGCTCCGGCCGGGGGGGCTCCGCGAAACGCGCCCCCCCGGGACCGCCAGAAGTCCGGGTCGCTGAGGGAGAGCCCCCCGCCCCCCGGGAAACCTACGGCGTCCGCGAGCCCCCTTGGCCGGAGGTCGGAAGTCGGGGTGGCGGAAGGCGCCCGCTGCCTTTGCTCGGGGAGCTCGGGCCAAAAAGTTGCCCGCGACGGATTCCCCAAGGCTCCGGTGCCCGGTTCGAATCCTGGCGCTGCAAATATGCCTTCCTAACTGCTGGGCTCCCTTTCCCTCTCTTGCATCCCGGCGTGTGTGTGTGTGTGTGTGTGTGTGTGTGTGTGTGTGAGAGAGAGAGAGAGAGAGAGAGAGAGAGAGAGAGAGAGAGAGAGAGAGAGAGAGAGAGAGAGAGAAATGGTGGAAGAAACGCTTTGCTTTGTAGCTTTTTCAGCCTCCAGGTTAGTTGTTGGGGCATCAAATGCGACACGAACGCGGCAGTTGTAGGTTTAACCTGCGGTCCGGTTCTTGCGAGAGCCTAGCCGGTCTTTTGCCGACCTCTGGGTCTTTACTGCACGCAGCCGGGATGGAGAAGTTGCATCCACACCTCTTACTGCACATGCGCCCTGCCCCCCCCGCCCCCCCGCCGCTCCAGGCCGCCTCTTGCAAAACTTGATAAGGGAGCCGCAGGGAGGGGTTGACCAAGGCGAATGCCATTGGGAGGCTTTTATCAGCTTTTATCACTCCCTCAAAATCTTTGCCAGCAGTCAAACCTCGCCAGCCTGGTTCCATGCTTAATTGGCATTATAATCCAGGACAGGACCTTATTCCACCCTGTGCCAGGTGGGAGCGTGAGTCCTTTGCACGCGGCGCCCAGGAGTCCTCTGTTGGCCTCTGGGGCCAACATTCAAACGATTTCCCTGATTCTCCCTCTGCAGAACAGCCAGAGCAGAATTCGGATTGCCTCTGCAGAGATTCCCTTCTCCCCTTGGCCGATCCTTCACTTGGTCCACTTCCATTTGAAGCAGGTGCCAGATCATGTCCGTTTCTCCATTCCCTGGCATATTTACTTGCCTGCCACGGCCTGCCCAACCAGCTCATTTTCTGCCTATATTTGGAGTGGCTCATAAATTGCCTTCAGCACATTAGCTCATCCCACCCCTGCCTTCGGTTGCCCTTTCCGAGGCCTGAAACAGACGTTCTCCCAGCCAGGTGCCTGCATTTCTCATAAAGGTGGGGAAGGAAGGAAAAAAGGAAGGAAGGAAGGAAGGAGGGAGGGAGGGAGGGAGGGAGGGAGGGAGGGAAGGAAGGAAGGAAGGAAAGAGGGAAGGAAGGAGGGAGGCAGGGAGGGAGGGAGGAAGGAAGGAGGGAGGGAGGGAGGAGATGGATGTAGAGGGAGAGAGAAAGGAAGGAAGGAAGGAAGGAAGGAAGGAAGGAAGGAAGGAAGGAAGGAAGGAAGGAAGGAAGGAAGGAAGGAGGGAGGGAGGGAAGGAAGGAAGGAAGGAAGGAAGGAAGGAGAGAGGAAGGAGGGAGGAGGGAGAGGAAGGAAGGAAGGAAGGAAGGAAGGAAGGAAGGAAGGAAGGAAGGAAGGAAGGAAGGAAGGAAGGAGGATACTACTACTACCACTACTACTTTGGGCCAGTCACTCCCTCTCTTGCCAAGAAAATGTTAGGGGCTTGTCCAGGTGTCACAACTCACTTGAAGGCACCAAACCCCTTCGCCCCCACAAAATTCGGGATGGTGGGATGAGTGTTCAGTACCCTATCCGTGCCAGTGAACTGGGCACGGGGGGGGGGGGGCAATCATACATTGCCAAGCCTGTGGCTGCCATGGGCGTGGAGTTGCCAGTGTTTTTCCAAAATCCATCGCAAATCAATCCTTTCCAGTCCCATTATCCAAGAACTTCTGAAAAGCAAAGGCAGGATTTTAATGGGGGGGGGGGCTCCCTGCGCCCAAAGACAGCGCTCAGTAAATTGGATCTTTGGGAAGCAGCATTACAAAACTGTCTTGGACAATTTGGGGTATGTGTGTGTGTGGCTGGGTTGCCAATTAAGCATGGAACCAGGCTGGTGAGGTTTGACTGCTGGCAAAGATTTTGAGGGAGTGAGAATTGCAAGTCTTGTCTGTACATGAGTGAGCAAGTGTGTGTGTGTGTGTGTGTGTGTGTGTGTGTGTAAATCTCATACCTTAGAGATGCCTTCAGTGCATATTCTTGTTTCAGCTTGCACAAATAGGTGTGGAAGCCCAAGCAGAGCTCTGTGACCGTGTGAGAGGTCTCGTGTTTTACCTGTTGGAAACAATTTTATTGTTTGATCCTTTGAAGTTTATCGCACCAAACAAAACCGAATCGTGTTGCTAAAAAAAGTCACAATAACTCCTGCAATGTAGAACAAAACCCTAGATATATGCACACTCCTGTTCTATTGCTGGCAGGTTTTTAATGTTTCAGCCACAGATATTTTTTATTACTTTTATATAGTTCTTTCCAGTGCCTCAGACTCAAGGCACAGATGCTTGCTTTTCATCCTGATGGCTCAGACTGCAAAATGTAGTGACTGATTCAAAGTTACTGCACAAGTTTTGGGGTGAATCTTGGATTTTCTTGATTAAAAATCATGTGTTCGTCTGCGCAGTCCTTTTGTATACCAGTCTGGATTTTTAAAATGGAAATGTATGAAGATTTACATTCATGTTCAAAATGTATCTTTCAGGAAATACTCATGTTCATCTTGCCCTAAAACCCCACTTTAATACATTTTAACTTGGAATGTGTGTTTTAAATTCATTTTAGATTTTTTAGAAAATGACTTAATGTGATTCATACCTGCCACGATCGACCAGACTTTTAGCTGAAAACTAGAATTTCTAGATATTGGGTCAGCTCCCTGAAAAAATGCGAACCAGGTGACATGTTTGAGCATTTCAGCTAGAAAGTCGTTGGATGCTACATCTGATGTACTCAGTTGATTTAATCTGCTTTAAATACTTCACATTCTTTGTGACTTAGCTCGCTCAAGGACCAAAGTCTCAGCAAAGGATTATACTCTAGATTTTCCTCAAAGGAAAACGTAATTGTATTATGTTGGACATCCCAGTTCAAGATGCTTGTGGACTGAATGGTTTTATAAATCTGTAAGCTGCTGTCGAAAATGATGTTTTTCCCAGGGTGCTGTATGAAGAATGATAATGATAATCCGTTCAAACTCATCTCAGCATTAAAAATGCCGCAGTGAAAGCCGGGATACTAATGCAGAGTATTACAACTGTTTCAAATTAGCCAATTTAGCATAACCACAAAACAACGAGGAGAGCAATTAACGGCACTCATCTGCAAGGCATTCTGTTTACATCACGGGGGTCTTCAGAAGTTGGATTCCAGGTTCCAGCCAGGCTAAGATGGGAAGCATGCGGGAAGTTGAGGCTCTGGATCTGGATCGCCTGGTCCTGACCTTGCAACCAGGTGCCCTCAATCCCATAATTCCTACCAACAAGACTGATCAGAATTGGAGTCCCGGGCATTTGAAACATACTGAGCTGGTCTTTAATACGTGGTGGGATGGGGGTGATGCCATTGAGGACTTTCCTTGGGTTGGCACCTCTTCTGTGAATGCATCTGCACACGGCTTTGGCGTTGGCTCTCTCTTGCTCCCTTACTGAAAATGGAATTTACACCTTGTAAATGCTTTAGCTTTCTAATTGGATGGTGGTCACCATTTTGCCATCTTGTTCTCTCTTTCTGTTGTTGGCTGCTTTGGGCTGGACACACGCAGTGTAGAGATTGTTTGGGGTTTTAGACACAGAGGTTGAAAATATACGCTCTTGGTCAAGGCCAGGTCTGTTCTCTTCAGCCCTTCCAACCTAGGCAATGAGTTGTTTATTTGTTCAGTCGCTTCCGACTCTTCGCGACTTCGTGGACCAGCCCACGCCAGAGCTTCCTGTCGGCCGTCGCCACCCCCAGCTCCCCCATGGTTGAGTTTGTCACCTCCAGAATATCATCCATCCATCTTGCCCTTGGTCGGCCCCTCTTCCTTTTGCCTTCCACTTTCCCTAGCATCAGCTTATTCTCCAGGGTATCCTGTCTTCTCATCATGTGGCCAAAGTACTTCAGTTTTGCCTTTAATATCATTCCCTCAAGTGAGCAGTCTGGCTTTATTTCCTGGAGTATGGACTGGTTAGATCTTCTAGCAGTGAGTAGGCTGGCTGTTATTGTATTGTCCCATAGCACACTCCGATTGGTGATGGAGCTGTGAGCAATTTCCAACAAGGCAGGGCTTCCTTTGGCTAGGTGGACATCCATGAGTAGGTCTGCATTTGCACTAGTCCATAATGAACCACATTCTGGTGGGATTGGTGGGTTGTATGAAGTGCTCAGTGAGTTGCGTTTCTCAGGCGGTCTCTTCCACACATGTTGGGCCAAGGACAGCCCTTCAGACAGTCACTCAGACCCTAGTCTCTTCAAGCTTGGACTGCTGCAGTGCACTCTACATGGAGCTGCCCTTGAAGACCACCCAGAAGCTACAGGTGGTTCGAAGTGCAGTGGCACGAGCAGTAACTCGTGCTTCTTGTTACGCCCATGTTGACACACTGCTACATGAGCTGTGCTGCTTGCCAGCGGGCTTCCAGGTGCAACTCAAATAAAGCCCGTCATGGCATAGGACCTGATTAACTGAGGATAACTCCGTCTCCAGTCAGCAAGGGCAGGGGAAGGCAAGGCGGTGACCCCCCATTGTCTGCTTTAATTGCATCCTGCAGCCCTAGAGATCTTAGCTTCCCAAATCGCCCTTTATGCTCATATTAATAGGTGAGGCCTCCAGACGTGGCTCTGTGGTTTCTCTTGGTCCCGTGTCACCTGTGGCTTTTTGAGCCCAGATTTCACTTCCTTTGTGGCTGCTGTTTCATGTGGCCCCCACCGCCACTTTTTGTCTGCGGTGATTAAGTAACTCGGGCAATTCTGCTGAACAGCTTTGAGCTGGCAGCGGTTCCTCCTGCCGATTCACAGCCTTCAGATGTCCCAGGCAAGCCCTGGAGGTGGGCCAGGCTGTTTGGGACAAAGCCACGGAGCAGATGAGCAGCAGCGTGGAGACCGAGGCGTGAGCTGGAAATCAGCGTAGAAGTGCATGCGGTTGTAGATGCTCGTCGAGGGCTTTGACTGTTTCCCCTTGAAATCAAGTGTGACTTTAGCTATTTGTTAGCTACGATTGTCGTCTTTGGGGCCTCCGTTTTCCGATCATGTTTGGACAAAGGCAGACTGGCCGTGGTGAGTCATACTTCGCCTTGATTACTGCAGTGCCCTGTATGTGGGGCTGCCCTTGAAGATGACAAAGTAACTTCTGTGAATGAGGTTTGAATGAGTTTAGCCACTGCTGTAGGTTTGTTCCTGTTGTCCAGAGTTGCTGGGAGTTGGGCAGCATATAAATTTAAATAATAATAATAATAACAACAACAGCAGTAGCAGCAGCAGCAGCAACAACAATAGGCGCCTTGGGTGCGATCCCAAAACAACTGGAGCACCACTTGAACACCATCGGCATTGACAAAATCACCACCAGTCAATTGCAAAAGGCAGCTTTACTTGGAACAGCTTGCATCCTGCGACGATACCTTGAATATTATTAAACAACAACATCTGCCTGTCCCAGGTCCTTGGGAAGGACAAAAATGCCAAATCCAGTCTAAACATCTGGCTGAATGTGTGACCAACCATAATATGCCCATTTTAAAATAATTGACCTGGTTAAGCCTTTGCTTCTTAATCCTATCAACACTGAAAACCTTTGTATCTAAATCTTGGAAAATGCTTCTTTTTCTTCTCACGCCTTAAAGGAAATTTTTCGAGGCTCTGCCCAGCCTTGATGGGGAAACATGGGTCACAACACATCTGGAAGACACGAGGTTAGGGAAAGCTGGTTTTAAGATCGAGTTTTCCTTCTGCCATCTTTAAGGGACTTTTCTATAGGGACACCCAGCCCAGCCGCTTGGGCTGACGTGTAGCGTACGTCTTTTTCCATACTGTACCAAGTTTGAGTAAACTCCGAGAGACAGTGGAGGACAGGAAGGCCTGGCGTGCTATGGTCCATGAGGTCACGAAGAGTCGGACATGACTAAACGACTGAACAACAACAACCACCAAGTTATGACTTTGGAAACATCGTTTTCTCAACGGGAATATGTAGACTCTGCTTTTTCTGTGCTTCTTAAAAACGGCTGGCACTCTCGTTGCAGAGTTAGAGGCAGCATCGCTGAACCCTGGCAGAGAAGGGTTGAAATGGCAAAGTTTGACCTGTGTCCTCGCAAGGAATAAATTGATTCTAATTAATTGCTTGGGCCAGGGAGGGCTAGGGGTTGCTGGTGGTAAAATTGCATTCGCCTTCATCTTTGGCCATAAATTAGGCTTAATTAACCGGGAAGCTTTTGTTGCTGCTTGCTTAATTATATCTCCTTGCCTGCTGGATGAAAGAGCGCCCTTGCTAAAGGGATATTTACAGCCAGGCTGTGACTCGGGTGGCATTTTCTCAAAGGCAACCTGAGCAGGACGAGCCGTGAGAAGAAGCGACTGAGTGATGAAGACGCCAACTTTGCTAACGTCTCTTTAGAATGGGCACAATGGCTTATATCTCCCCTGATGCCGCTTTTCATTTATTTTTCTGTACGTGACGCAGTCAAGGAGCGCCAGGCCTCTGGGGGTGCATGGATAGAAGCATGCAAAGATTGTGCAAGGTTGCCCATGCTTTAAAAGTGCAGTGAGGTGAAGCAGGGCTCCTTAAAGCTCCTCCTGTTTCTTAAAAAAGGTAAAGGTTCCCCCCGCACATTTGTGCAGTCGTGTCCGACTCTAGGGGCCGGTGCTCATCTCCGTTTGTTAGCCGAAGAGCCAGCGTTGTCCGAAGACGATTCCACGGTCATGTGGCCGCATGACGTGTGGCACGCTGTTACCTCCCCACCGAAGTGGTACCTATTCATCTACTTGCATTTGCATGCTGTCGAATTGCTAGGTTGGCAAGAGCTGGGGCGAGTGCGGGAGCTCACTCTGTCATGCGGGGCTAGGATTCGAACCTAGGATTCGAACCTCATCGACAAGCCTGATGTCTTACCCGCTGAGCCACCACGCCCCTTAACCTGTTTCTTAGGCTAATATTAACGAATGCAACCCTGTAGAGATATGGACTAGGGAGTAAGTCATTATTGTTATATAATTATAATAATTATTATTACATTTATGTGCCCCCTGACTCCCAGTGACTCCAGGCAAGTCTTTGCTTCAGTGGGATTTGCTTCAGAGTAAAAGGGTTCCCTTGACCAAGGCTAGCCAAGCTGGTATTATGGGATACTTTGGACTACAGCTCCCATGATCCCATGCCATCGGCCATGCTTGCTGTGACGGGCGGGGGATCTGTTTCAGAGCATCTAAAAGGCATCGGTTTGCTTATCTCAGCCTTAGGGAAGAATAAAACTACAGCAGTAAGTGTTCCCGGTGGGATGGATGGGAATGTTGGAGGAAGCCTCTCCAAACTTTTGGGAAGACGGTCCGAATAATTGGTGGTCCTCCTTTGTGTGCCAAGAGACAGTGAAGCTTCCAAATTTCACAGTTGAGCACAGTGGAGGGGAAGTTGGAGTCTTCCACGAAGTGGTGAGTTGAGGAAATGATCAAGCAGATCCTTCCCTGCCTTGAGAGGGGGGTTCCTTCGTGCACAAAGAAACAACACAAAACTCGCACGTCCAGGATTGCAATGTTAGTTAGCATCAGCTTGCAACGCTTTCAGTTTTACAGTAGAAAGTAGCTGCATTGCTTTTGGTCTCTTCTCCCCTGTTTTAACGCCTGAGATCAAGACTGGTGAAAGGACACTCCTATCTTTCCATCCTTGGCGGACACCTCTTCGTATTTGCTTTCCCACCCTCCCTAATTCTCAGAGATCTGCCCTGCTTGTCAACCCTTTTGCATCAAGAGGTTTTCTCCCCCTTTGGTAAAGACCATTAGATGTCTTAGCACTCCTTGTTTGCTCACAAGATTACCAAGTAGCACTTCTGCAATTGTCATCGGGCCTGATTTGAACGGGCAGGCGCTTTGGGACCAAACGGAAGCCAGAAAGGAGCAGCTGGTGCAGTGAAAGAGGGCCCTTTCACCATTAATGAAGGGCCAGTCACTATCCCTGTTAGAATTTGACCAAAAATTCTGTTCTCCTTCTTAAGAAATTTTAGAAGAAAACTCTTTCATCATATGGCACGAGAACACGAAGGGAAAAAATCCAGCATTCTTCAGCACGGTCTTTGTACAAATTCTGCCCTCATGTTGATAGACAAAGATTGGGACTCACCCTGATGAATTTTCACACTGTTACGTTTGGCTTTGTGCCAAGTGTTGCGCTTGGTTTTGGTTTTGCACGCTGGACAAAGTAGCTGGTCAACATTTAATTTCAATTTGATTTGGGCACTGAAGATGTTGGCAATGAAACGTCTGCAAGGAAACAACAAGGCTCAGAGAGCACCAAGGACTCCACAATTTCAATTTAATTTAGATTTTTATCCTGAGCACTCATTTTGGGGAATGAGACCAATTCTAGGGCTGTTAGCTAGAAAAAGGTCATTCACACCTGCTTCAAGATTAGGTGTGAACCTCGGTGCCAAGGCTTGTTCACTAGGCCATAGTTAAAACCTACCATAATTTAATGTGTGTTGGCCTCTTGCTCAGTATTTTCGATTACAGTGATAGATCCAGGGTTCAAAACACGTGGGCTTTGCTGTGGTTTCTAGAGATGCTGTGTTGACTCTGCAGACTTTGGGGTGCAAACCAATATTTGGACTTCCCACCGTGGAATGTTATGAAGTTGACTCATTCCTAGAATTGGTTGAGGGTCTGCCATTCTGGAACAGCTTTTCAGGACACGATTGCTACACTGGAAACTTTTTCTTTTTTACACTCTTCCCATGCATTTGGACGGAAGAGAAATAGCTTCACCAGTGAAGAACACTTTGGTGAAATTGTCATGGGTGAAGGGGAATATTCTTTTCCTCAGATCGGGGTGAGGTGGCTCGGAGTGCGTGTGAGTGTCCTGTTTTCCATCGTCCTCCAGTGGTCTTCAGCCTCCCTCCCTTTTAAGGGGTGGCCAAGTGTGATCATTGACTTGACTATTCTTAGTGTCATTATGAACAGCTACTTTCCCCATAAATACAAGGACGTGTTGTCTCGTAGATTATCCTGTGGGGTCGGACTGAGAAATGCTTGAAAGAAGCTACCGAAGAGATCCGCGCAATGGGAACCGAGTGCCATTACTTTGTCTGTGACGTGGGGAATCGGGAAGAGGTCTACCAGCAAGCCAAGGCTGTCCGGGAAAAGGTGGGTTGGCTTCTGTTGCCCAGACAAAAAGGGTTAGAAAGTGCAGAGGATCAGTCACCAGAGATGGGCATTTTAATGCAAAGTGAGCAATTTGAATGCAGCCTTGGAGAGAAATTAGTATCAGAGAGAGGAAGAAAGCAGTTGGGGCAGAGAATGGATCCCATCATCCCTCCTACTGCTTCAACCCTGATGACCCCTCTGCCAGATCACACAAGGATGCAGGAACCAAGATGGACTCCAACGATCTGATCCGTGTTGTTCTGGATTTTTGTGAGACCTCTAAAAAGTGGTCACTCGCACACTACGTTAAGCCATTTGGGACTCAGCCCGAGATGCAATTTCCCCCACAATGGCTTAAAAATCAAGCCATTATGGCTTGATCAAGAAACCATGGTTTAAATAGCCCCAGTCCCTGCAGTGTCCTGGTAACTGTGGATAAAAAGGTCAAGGTTCCCCCCGCACATTGGTGCAGTCGTGTCCGACTCTAGGGGCTGGTGCTCATCTCCGTTTGTTAGCTGAAGAGCCAGTGTTGTCCGAAGACGCTTCCATAGTCATGTGGCCGGCATGACGCGCGCGGAACGCTGTTACCTACCCACAGAAGTGGTACCCATTGATCTACTTGCATTTGCACGCTTTCAAATTGCTAGGTTGGCAAGAGCTGGGGCGAGTGCGGGAGCTCACTCCGTCACGCAGGGCTAGGGATTCGAACCTCCCAACTTGCGGTCTTCTGACCGACAAGCCTGGCGTCTTACCCGCTGAGCCACCATGCTGTGGATACCAGGAATTAAATTAAAAAAAAATTAAAGCAGGCTGCAATCTCAAGATTGCAATCCACATTTTATGGATTCCAGATATATGCATGTGGGATCTCACTAGCTTTCAGGTGACCTCGGAGGAGAGACCAACAGAACCTCAGAAGACCTGGAGGTCTTGGGAGGGCCTAGGTGATCCCTTTTGGCTACCTCTGACCCTGGGAGAGCCACCCTAGCTCCACTCACAGGCCTCTGAGAGACCCTTCTGGGGGTCAGGATGTGACTCTGGTCCAGCCAGGTTCAGCGGGTGACCCCGTATCCTTCCTCGCTTCTTTCTCCCCCTTTCCAGGTGGGGGACGTCACCATCCTAGTGAACAATGCAGCGGTTGTTCATGGCAAGAGTCTCATGGACAGCGACGACCATGCCCTGCTGAAATCGCAACACATCAACGCGCTGGGACAGTTCTGGGTAGGGAACCTGCCTTTTCTCTCCAGGACAGGCTGACCGCCGAGACGGGCCCCGGTGGGAGGGGGCAGGCAGGCAGGCAGGATGGGCCCAGATCGTGGAAACGGCCGGGAAAAATAAGGCAAAGCAGAGGCTGGTGGGCGTGTCAGATTCGTCCCACCGTCCTTCAGGAGCCATTGGGGTGAATTCTCTAGCACTTCGTGGACCTTTGCAGGCCCTCAGATGGCACCTGTGTTTTTAAAAACAATCTTATTTCAAACATCCCTGAGCTCTGCAGAAGTAGGTTTTGTTTCTGCTACATAGATTGCCAATGAGCTTCTGCAGTGCTTTGCAAGTGGTACCTTCTCCTCCTTTTCTGTAGCCCAACCCAACAGGCCATTTCAAAAGAGCCAAGGGTGAGCCGTTGTTTAGTCAAATCGCCCAGGGATTTAAAAAAAATGCCTTTAGGCTGCCCTACAGGCAGGCAAGATGTCTGTAGTCTGTAACATAGACGCAGGCAAGAGCATCGGAGATTCAAAACTTAGCAAAAGTACCAAGAATTTAAGGGGAAAAACGTCCTGAAATGGCTGCAAAGCACTAAACGTGTGGGAGGCAGGGGCCGTAGGGGCCACGGGAGAGGAAGCGAGCCTTGCCAAAGAGGCTGGCTGGCACGCTCCACGGGCGGCCCTCCGCCCTGCAGTGATGCGTGGCGGCGGCTGCTTGTCTACCCTGTGCCCCCTGTGCCAGATTTGCCCTCTTGCCCTCAGACCACAAAGGCCTTCCTGCCGCGGATGCTGGAGCTCCAGAAGGGACACATTGTCTGCCTGAACTCTGTCCTGGCCTTGTCGGCCATTCCTGGGGCAGTGGACTACTGCACCTCCAAGGCTTCTTCGTTTGCCTTCATGGAGAGCTTGACGCTGGGACTGCTGGACTGCCCGGGTGTGAACGCCACCACCGTCTTGCCCTTCCACACCAGCACGGAGATGTTTCAAGGGATGCGGATCAGGTGGGTACCCAGCGAGCTCCCGGCCGAGTTGGGGTAGATGCCCCCTCATCGAGGAACGCTGCTCCCCACCCACCCAGGGAAAATACCCCCAGCAATTGGGGGAAAAAAAAATTGGAAGAAAGGAACAGTTGAAGGAATTTTCAGGCACCAGAATGCTGGTCTTTGCATACGGAAGCAGCAGGAAAGGGGCTGCCTGGCATTTTCTGTCTGGGTTGGGGGTGGGGGGGAATGGGGGGCACCCACAAAGCTGCTCAGGGAAAGAATTTGCCGTTTCTAGAGAGGAGGAAATGGGGGGGGGGGCTCTCCGAGAAAATAATATTGCAGGATTTGTACAGGACGTTAAGACAGAATGTTTCATTCATTCATTCATTCATTTGCAGTTCAAAATCAGGTTTTTCCAGGGTGGCTAGGAAAATGGACTGTTAGAATGTGCAGCAAATGTCCGATTAAGATTTAGGACGCAAAGAATTTAAAACAACAGCTACAGTCATTACAAAAGCGTCTTGGCAGCTGCTAAATTAAATGAAGAGAAGAAGGGATGCCAATGCCCGCACGAATGAAAAAGAAAAATAGAAAAAAAACGCAGGGCCAGGCACATCTCCCCGGGAGAACCTTCCGAAGACACACTTAGCAGGTTGTGTGAACCCAATAAGAACAAACTGGCTTAGCAGGATGCTTGAAGTCGGCCTTTGAGGCGCTCTTTCGAGGTGGCTTCGGTTCCTCTTCCAGGTTTCCCAGTCTTTTTCCTCCACTGAAGCCGGAGATGGTGGCCCGAAGGACAGTCGAGGCCGTCCAGCAGAACCAAGCTTTCCTCCTCCTCCCGTGGACGATGCACATCCTTGTTGTCCTAAAAAGGTACTCGGGGGTCTTTTTCACTCGTGCCGTAACTCGGTCGCTGCCCCTTCTGAGGCAGGAGCCGATCTCGGCAGCCATTTAACCTCGGGGTGGGGGACAGAGCCAGTTGGTCTAGTGGTTAAAGCAACGGATTAGAAACCAGGAGGCTGTGAGTTCTAGTCCCACCTTAGGCATGAAAGCCGGCTGGTTGACCTTGGGCCAGTCCCTCCCTCTCAGCCCAACCCACCTCACAGGGTTGTTGTTGTGGGAAAAATAGGAGGAGGAAGGAGTATTAGGTATGTTCCCCGCCTTGAGTTATTTATAAAAATAATAAAGGCGGCGTGGAAGGGAGCTCCCCATTCCTTAGTTGACAAGGGCAGGACGAGGGGGCTGGTGACCAGGCGAACGCCTCCTGGGTGGCACCAGCGATGGAGCTTCTGAGTCAGGAGAATGAATTGCTGCCCTCTGCTCTGCGCCGGTCAGCCCCTACCGAGGGTACCAGTAGTCAGTACAGAGAAGGGCGCGGAAGACGACCAGATCAAGGTTTAGCCTTGAGAAAGGACAATTGAAGTGGTAAGAGAGCCCCTTTCAAGCCCCTGAAGGTCAAGACCTTTGCATTCAGTGCAAGACCCAACTCAATGGGCCTGCCATCTCGACTTTTTTGACCCCCTCCCTGCAGACATCCCCGCCAGACATAGTTCATTTTTGATTCCCGCACCAAGCAGATGTTCCCTTCCAGCTCTGGGACGCTTGCATTTCTGGATGGTGTTTTCTTTGCTGGAAGGAACCCAGCCGTTGCCTCTCTCAGCAAGGGTGGGCCCCCCCAGTCTGCAGGCCCCGTAGAAGCTGAGTCCGCTTGCTACTGAAAGCGGGAACGCAACCGAGCTCAAGCTATTGAAAGCCGCTGGCCAACTGCCAGACAACAGCTTTACCTGCTGTTAAAGGTGCCAAGAATGTGCTTCTCGCCTAAAGCAGGGATGGGCCAGAGGTTCACACCCCTAGCCTTAGCCAACCAATTGGCGAGGAAGGGTGGCATGGCTTCCAGCAGCAGCTTCTGGGGAACATTTGCAGGCAGAGCAGGTGCTCATTCAGAGAGCTAGGCAGGCCTTGCTCAAGATTCAGATTCTCAGGAAGCTGGATTTTGCACAGAGATCGTAACAACAGCATCCAGCCTAGTTATCTTTCTCTGGTTTCACGTTGTTCTAAGATGCCAACGAGCGTCTGTTTCTTTCCTCGGCAGCATCTTCCCACAAGCGGCGCTGGAAGAAATCCACAGGTTTGCTGGGAGTTACACCTGCATGAACACTTTCAAAGGACGGACCTAAGAGCGGCTGGCAATCGGGGCCTCGGGGGGCCTTGCAGGGCTGGAATCCTGTTCTCACGGGCCTTCGAAGGATGGACTAGCTTGCAAACCAGAACGTGCCAGGGCAAGGTTTTTAGCAGCCAAATGCTTCCATTTTTAGTTTGTAAGCGGTTTTGAGCTGGATGCATCTCGGAGGAGTCCCTCCCTCCTCCTCTCTGACTGTCTTGAGTGTATAAAGCTCGCCTTGGGAGACTGAGTAGATCTCTCCTGGCTTCCCATTGACAGGCGCTGCGTTTTCCTAGCTGAGCAAGCAGCGGTGGCTTTCGAGGTTCTGGTCCATCTTCACAGGAGACAAACAGCCTCGGACGCTTCTGTTGTTATAGGGGGTTAATTGGGCCCTTGCAGCTTTCCCATTTATTGCAATAGGTCTTCTCCCAGTAAAGCTGGATCCAACCCACGCTCTCATGGAAGAGGAATGCGTTTCACATTAACATGGCCGGACGCACAATACGAATGGAAGCGCTGTCTTCCTGGCTTACATAGCAATACTTTTTCGCATCCCGTTTCCAACAGCAGAGAGCCGGTCTCTGTTCACAAGACACGCAGAACCATCTCCTTTGTCCGCAGTCGAAGGAACTGCAATCGACGCTGACCTCGGTGGAGGCCTTCTCGGCTGTTGTGCATGACTGCTGTCAGGGAGCAGCTGGTGGAGCCAAACCACAGGAGGACACCCAGGCTGTCTTCTGCATGGAGCCGATGAATCCGGGGAAAGCGCCGAGGAAACCTTTCCAGGAGAGTCCGGCTTTTGGCTCTGCGGCTCATTGTGAGCAGAAAATCGGCTGCTGGTGCTTGTGCGTGTGCATAAAAATGGTCAAGTCACAGTACAGTCTCTGAGTATGTCTTAGTTTGGCTTTTGAATGAGCATTGAAAATAAGAAATAGCTCAAAAAAAAAAAAAGGACTTGAAGAACCCAAGTAGGGCTGGAGTGATTTAAGCTGTGGATCTCGCCAGCCAGACTTTCTCCTGGGCCCCAATATTCTGTGCCCCTTAATAGACGTGGGTGATAAACCACAAAGCGTTGCGGCACAAAGTGCCAGCTAGTCAGCCAGACCCTCCTCTTCGCTTTGGTGGCACATCTGTGGCCAGTCTCCATCCCACAGACCTTCTGAGGGCCAGATGCACACCCTAGATCAGTGTTTCTCAACCATGGCCACTTTAAGATGTGTGGACTTCAACTCCCAGAATTCTTGAGAGGTTGAGAAACACTGCCCTAGGACCTGCAATCCTCTGTCACCAGGTTCTACTGCAGCCCTGGATAGTTGTGTTATGAGAAGGGAAGAAAGGTGGAGGGAAGTGGCCACATTCATTGAGGCTGACCATACGTCCTGTTCAGGACAGTCCCGTTTTTTTTAGCATTTTCAACCGTCCCGTCGTTTTGATAAAAATCTCAATTTTGTCCCGTTTTTTAAACCTGGCGGGAATGGCGCGGAAGGAGGATCCAAGCCAGAGCTGCCGATTGGAGGCAGCCAGGAAAAGGAAGCCCTCCCACCTATCAGCACACGGCAACGGAGGGCGGGGTTTGCAGGTGGGAGCCAATCGCATGGACTGGGGGGCAGGATTTGCAGGTGGGAGCCAATTGCACGGATCAGGGGGCAGGGTTTGCAGGCGGGAGCCAACCGCACAGACCGGGGGGTGGGGACCCGTCTTTTTCATGAATACGGAATATTACATAAGACCCCGTCCCTTTTTGCCATCCCAATGTCCCGTTTTTGTCTCAAGGAAATATGGTCAGCCTACCTAAAATCCTCTGCTGAAGTTTATGTAGACACCCATGAATGTGTTACCAGCGTGGCATGCCACAGAAACACCCTGGTGCGTTCATGGTTCATTTTCTTTTCGTTTAATTCTGTCAGGCCTCTACCCCACCCATTGCTTTGTCCTCGCCCCTATTCTCATTTTTAAAGGAGAAGGCAGAGGGATAACCGCCCAGAGTCCCCTTGTGGGGGGAGATGGGCGGTGATATAAATTGAACAATCAATCAATCAATAAATAAATATAAAAATAAAATAAAATAAAAAAATAAAATAAAATAAAAAAATAAAATAAATAAAATAAAATAAAATAAAATAAATAAAAATGAACTGCCTGGGGGAAATTGTGAAGCTAGAAGCGGCATGCTGGGGCACAAGTGGGTAGAGGCCATGGTCCAGTTCTTAATCTAACAGTGCCAAGTTCCACTTCGGAATAATATTGTGCTAATATCTGCCTTGCCCATCCTTGGAGCTTTTCTTCCTGTGTGAAAGAAACTTCTGTCGTTGAATACTGCAGCATGCGTTTGAAGAATGGCTTTTAAGTCCCGGCCAGACATCTTTAGATGATACTTCCCCATATGCCACACACACACACACACACACACACACACACTTTCTTGAGAATTCATGGAAGTGGGAGAAGGTAGGAAGAAGGTACACACATGCGCCTCGGCTGCCTCACAATTAAGATAAATGCCAGGGCTCTACGGGCAAGAAGTTCACAAATACCTTCTCCTTTGGGGAAAAAACGGGGAAAGCAGACATTTCCCGCTCCAGTGAAATGCAGAAGGCATTTTCTGCCCCATTTGCTGTGGTCTAATGCAAACTGCATCATTCTTGTTCAGAGGCCACTGAGTAAGGCCAATAACTCAGGGAGACTAAGGGTACAATCTAAGCATGATCTCCATCTTCTGAGAAGGATTAAGATTCCGCCCTTCCGTGGCATACCACGCTGGTCACACCTGCGCAACTCAACCCCCGGGACACGTCCTGATGCTCAAACGTGCCACCAGACAGTTTTCTTTTGCAAATTCTAGTTTAGCAAACTTGCATTTGGGGGTGGGGGGTGGATGATGAAGAGAGAGGCGGCTTGACCGTGTGGTGGCCAGTTCCGATCTCTCTGCTGGAAACCCTGATTTCATGATGTGAAGACTTCTCTGGCTGGGGAATCCTAGGTGGCCGTTTTGTGGTAGGCAGGACACAATGACAACTTCCTCCTCTTGGTTTGATCTACTAGGGCAGAGCTTTCCAAACTTTTCATGTTGGTGACACACTTTTTAGACATGCATCATTTCGTGACACACTCTTACAGCAGGGCACAAGGCAGGCACTAGGACCTGCGCGGAATCCTGGCAGGGCAGGTTTGGAGGCAGCCAGGCACAAGGCAGGCACTAGGACCTGCGTGGAATCACAGCAGGTTTGGAGGCAGCAGCGCACAAGGCAGGCACTAGGACCTGCGCGGAATCCTGGCAGGGCAGGTTTGGAGGCGGCAGGGTACGAGGCAGGCACTAGGACCTGCGCGGAAACACAGCAGGTTTGGAGGCGGCAGGGCACGAGGCAGGCACTAGGACCTGCGCGGAAACACAGCAGGTTTGGAGGCGGCAGGGCACGAGGCAGGCACTAGGACCTGCGCGGAATCACAGCAGGTTTGGAGGAGGCAGGGCACGAGGCAGGCACTAGGACCTGCGCGGAATCACAGCAGGTTTGGAGGCGGCAGGGCACGAGGCAGGCACTAGGACCTGCGCGGAATCACAGCAGGTTTGGAGGCGGCAGGGCACGAGGCAGGCACGAGGACCTGCGTGGAATCACAGCAGGTTTGGAGGCGGCAGGGCACGAGGCAGGCACTAGGACCTGCGCGGAAACACAGCAGGTTTGGAGGCGGCAGGGCACGAGGCAGGCACTAGGACCTGCGCGGAATCACAGCAGGTTTGGAGGAGGCAGGGCACGAGGCAGGCACTAGGACCTGCGCGGAATCACAGCAGGTTTGGAGGCGGCAGGGCACGAGGCAGGCACTAGGACCTGCGCGGAATCACAGCAGGTTTGGAGGCGGCAGGGCACGAGGCAGGCACTAGGACCTGCGCGGAATCACAGCAGGTTTGGAGGTGGCAGGGCACGAGGCGGCAGGGCACGAGGCAGGCACTAGGACCTGCGCGGAATCCTGGCAGGGCTCGGAGGCAGCAGCAGCTGCAACACACCCAGACATTGCAGCTGACACACTAATGTGTCCCAACACACAGTTTGGAAAGCTCTGTACTAGGGTATTTCAGGGATCCTGGATCTATTCTAGGATTTGGCCCCAACTTGGCCAGCACCTGAATTTCAGAGAGGAAAGGAGGGGCTCTGTTGTAAGGCCCTGGTGGTTCTGCTGAGGATCACCGCCGGAAGGAATGAGAGGAAAGACAAGGAAGAGAAAGGAAGAAGAGACGCAGAGTATGAAAAAACTTAGCTGCTGAGATTGGACGCTTGGCAATGCTCAGGTACACGTAGGCTTTTGCCTCCCCCCTTCTCTCAAACTGCAGTTGCCAAGCTACAGGCTTCTCCAAAGGTGAAACTTGGATTGCCACGAATAGTCCAAGAATCTGTAAATCTCCAATTGGGCTTCTCGTCAGGCAGCTGTTAAGTTTTACGGCCTTGGCATTTCAAGCAAAACAACGGCCCCGAGATTCTTTCTAGCTATCATAATGCATGCCATATGCTAGCTCTCCCAAGATCGACATCAAAGATGCAGTAAACATGCAGCCTATAAAATCCAGAGGTGCAAATAAGGTCACAACATCTGTTTGCAAAATGTGGTCATAAATTTCCCCCGTTTTACAGGTTTGGATGCTGAGGCTTAAAGCCGTTTCATAACAAAGAGCAGTTCTGTAGAACCAAGCAATCTAGCTGCATTTCCAAGCCCTGAATCTCTTTCTCCCACCAACAGGCCTCCCTGCCCCCCGTTTCTTAGCTGTGGATGTTGAAGGCATCCCAGGCCGGTGCTTCGGTGCCAGTCTGGCCAGCTCTCGGGCTTCTGACTTCCAGCCTGGCTGGCTTCAGCCCTCAGCTGACCCTGGGTAGCTTGAGCAGATGAGTTCACTTGGTCACAACACATCTCACCGCTGGCCGGAGTCACTCCTTTCGATGTAGCTAGCTGCTCTGTTTGGTCAAGCGAGACTTGCGCCTTAACACAATGTAGGAATGCAGCACTATGATGTAACCCAGCTCTTGCCAACCTAGCAATTCGAAACCATGCAAATGCAGGTAGATGAATAGGTACCACTTTGGTGGGAAGGTAACAGCGTTCCGCGTGCGTCATGCGGCCACATGACCGTGGAAGCATCTTCGGACAACGCTGGCTCTTCGGCTAACAAACGGAGATGAGCACCGGCCCCTAGAGTTGGACACGACTGCACAAATGTGCGGGGGGAACCTTTACCTTTTTACTGTGGCTAAATAAACTATGGCTTGGAGTGATAGACGGACTCATTTCTGGTATTTTCCTTAAAGTACTAGGAATTGTTAGCTGTGCCAAAGCCTGCTCTAGGATTGCTCGATTCCTGTGCAAAAGAGGCGTCTGTTTTTCAGCCTGGTTCTCAGGATGCTCGGAAGCTTTCAGATGGTTTCAGGTAGGGTTTCGTCTGACGGCTGGGAGCGGCCCCTGCGGCGTCTTTCCGCCCCTGCTCGCCCCCAGGCCTGCTCCGAAAAAGGCTTGCTGTCCTGGATGACACGGCCTTTCCTTCCCCGGTTCCCTCTGAATGGCCACCGTGAACGCCAGAGCGCCAAGCGGCCAACCTACTCTCCCCATCACTCCCAGCCACTCCGCTGTGGCTGCATCCTGTTTCTCTGTGTCCGCCTCTCCCGCACTCCTTCCTGCACCCCGGAGCCTTTCTGTACAAGTCAAAGGGTGAGCAGAGGAACCGGGCAGGCCTCCGGCCAACAAGATCTGCTCCGGCAGGGAGCCTGGAGTTCAGAGCAGGGTCAGCCAAACAGCAGATAAATTAAGCCGGAGGGAGGGACAGACGGCCTGGCTGGTAGGTGAACTTTTCACCCAGGCAGGCTAACCTGTTCCTCCACAGGGTTAAATACAGGTGGGGAACCCTGAGGAGCGACTGGCCCTCCGGGCTCAGCAGGAGGGGCTGCAATCAAAGCCCTTTTCCACTGGGGCAGGCTCTTCCCTTGGCTCTGCAGCTGTTCCAAGAGGAGGCCGCTCCAACATCATGCCTGCGCAAGGGCCGGATGAGAGTTCAGGGAAACCCACCACGAGGGCACAACTTTATTTGCAACCAGAGGGCTCCTGTCTCCAAAGTCCTTTGAACACCATCCCTCTGTTCTACAAAAGCTCCCCTTTCTGGAGAGGTCTCTCCAAGCAAGAGAGGAACCTGAATCAGGGTGGGCCAGCTGTGGCCATCCAGATGCTGCTCAACTGCCATCGGTTTCAGCCAGGCCAACTCCTTTGGTGCTAAGCAAACAATAACCACGAAGAAAGTGACGCCTGGGGCTGTCGGCCCAGCAAGACGTTCAACCCAACTATTCCTGCCTCTTTGAAATAGGTCACTGTGCTGATCACCCAGATTTGATTATGAGGGAGCACTTTCCCCGTTAAGAAATTTCTGGTGGAAGATCCGGACTGGCTTCCCTTAACAGGGTAGAAGGCTTTGGATGTTGGACAGAGTTTATTGAATGAACTCCGCTTGGTGGGTTCACACAACACACAAAGCCTTGAAATCCCGTGGCTGGGATTTCCATACATCGCTAAGCCACGATGAAATCAAACCAACCACATGTCGGTTTAGCATGATCGAATTCTGTGCTTTAAAGCTGCAGAGCGGACCCAATCCAGACAAGTGTTTCAGAGTGATATTCAAGAGAAAAAGGGGCATTTCACTCCTTGCCTACCTGCCCTCCCAATCAGATCCCAGCCTGATTTTGCATTTTTTCTCTCCCTAGCCCTCTCTCTCTCTCTACCTTCTGGTGGAAAAGAAAAAAGATGCTGGGGACTCCCAAACGGGGTGGCGGGGAAAACCCAGGGATCAGCAAATCCATTGTGTTGTGCTGACAGGAAGAAACTGTTACTACACACTTCAGCTGCCAACTCCCCTCCGCCACTCCATCCATCATGGTGGGTCACAGGCCGGTGAAACGGAGCCCGGCGGCTATTTTTGGCTAACAGAGACTGTGAGATAAACGGGGCATGAACCGGCCCCCCAGCAGGGGGCGACCCCTCGTGCCCTCATTAAAGTGTCAATCAAGAAGAGTAATGGACGAGGGCCAGGCAGACACCGCCTGCTCCTGCGAGCGTTTCCCAGGCCGAGCAGCCCGAATCCTGCGGCACGTCTGCTGGGCGAGGGAGGGAGGGAGGCAGGCGACGGGCATCGCTTGGCAGGGAGAGGTCAGATTCTCCCCTGCTAAGATTTAGGAAACTTTCACACGTAATACAGGAAGCGTTCTGGGTTTTCCTTTCTGCTCGGATGGGCCAAGAGCACACAGACTCTACCTTTGCGGGCTGAAAACTCTCCCCCGAATGGGTTGTTGACAGGATGTGGGGGCCCAAGGGCAGCGGAGTTTGGGAGTGCCGGATCCACTGCGCCACCGACCCGGCACCGTCACCCCTGACCGGCCACAGCTCTCCAGATTCCAGGCAAGACCATCCCAGGCCTCTTTGGAGATCTTCTCGTTCCTGAATGCCAGACAAGAAGGCAGATTCCAGTTTAATGCTAGAAAAAACTACTCTGCCCTGAGACTATCCAGACCCTCGCTGCTCCATGGCCTGCGGGCTTCCTGGCCAGGCCCCTCAGATATTTCTTATATACTTTTTACTGTACCCTTAATGATTCGATAGAATGTATTATTTGTTGCTGTTATTTTAAAGCATAATTAAAATTAACGTTAACAGGTCAACCTGGCCCTGAGAGATGGTGGGTTCCTCCTTCTGGGTGGGGGAAACATGCTTTCAACCTGTAGGCATAACTGTAGCAACATGCCGTGTTTATTTGCCAGGAATTCCCACGTTAAGGTTCCAGCACATTTTTAAAAAATTATGATTTTTCATTTCCTTTAAGACAGCCGTTCCAACTTTTCCTTCACGTAGACCAGCCGCCCTCAGGAACTTTTGAGGTTGGGACACGGTGACCACGGACAGCGCAGCACGCTCACCAAGGATGTCCACAGCAATTAAAATTTTTAAATGGCCAACCTTGGAGTATTTTTGCCCATTGCTAGATTTCTGCTATGGAATCACAAGATACAGTATGGGCCTTGAAAGAAAAGCCTTTATTCTGGCACCAAGAAACCCTGGTTGGGACTGTTGTTTTGAGCAATCTAAGCTACAGAGTCACTTCTGTAATCAGCAGCTCTTAAGACTTCGTTCTTTCTTCACCTTTGCAAACAGTCCTTTAACCCCCTGAGGATTTGGGAGGAGACAGCTTCAAGCTAGAATTTATGTACTTTGGGGAAGAAAAAAGGGGCTGGGAGAGGAGAAGGAAGGTATTTTAAGCTACGAACCTTGGAATCTGAACACAGTTTATTCACTCAGTAATGAGGTAGAGATGCCAATATCAACACAGATTTCACAGCAAGACATTCTTGCTGGAATCGTATTTTACAGAAATATGGCTAAGTTCGCTCTTTGCTTATGGCCTTCTCTTATCCGAGGGCTGGCCAAAAATGTGTTTTTCACCCCGCCCCCCATCACTACCTTTTTGGCTCCCCAGATGAATTCTTTTGCAGTCACTGAAGAGGTATGTAGGTCAGAGACACAACGTCCTGTTTTTGCTGCCAGTCTGCGTTGCAATGCTTCGTGGCTGAGGCTGCAAAGCGCCACTGGTGAAGGAGCTGGACTCGGAGCCGGGAACCAGGGTCTAGGCGTGGATGGAAACCAGCTGCCTGACCTCGGCCAGTCGCTCCCTCTCGGCCCCAGGCAGCATCAGGCGCTGCGACACGCTGGCTCAGACTGCTCACTGCATCGTGCAGCGGCCTGCTTCGCTACAAGAGCTGCAGGTGGTGCGGGGCAAAACAAGCGGACTCGGTCACCAAGCTGGACAAAGGTCAGGAACGACACGGCAGTCCCAAGCACCAGTCAGCCAGTCAAGTACCAAGATCGACTGAAGGCCTGAGCGTGAACACACTTCTGCCATCGTGTCTATCTGGCTCGATGTTCTGCATAGCAGCTTCTACTATGGGGCACGTGGGACTTCATTCAATTCCTGCAGGCAGATTTAGGCGCCCCTTTCCCTTTCCTAGCTGAGAAAACACTGCAGTCGTCCCTAACTAATAATACGGCACTCGCACCACCGCAGCCAACCAAGAAGATGCTAAGGGAGCAAATCAGGCGCCCTCCTGGTCCCCACAAAGTGGCCCATCTCACTTGACGTTATTTCTTTTCACGATTCTTTTAGAACTAAAAGAATCAAATACGAAGCTGGGAGAACTCAAAGCAAATTGCACTGTTTCTGTTCACCATCAAAAGGACAGGGGCTCACCTGGACAGGTACCCCTCGCTCATGAAGGTCAACGAAACTTTAACAGGTGATGTGGGAGGGAAGAGATATGGAAGTTGTGGGCCAGACCCACCACAATTTAAACATGCTGCCAAGATTTCACTTGGGCCCCACAATGATCCAATGGACTAGAACTGTCTGGACAACTTGGAACTGCAGCAGGAAGGAAACACTTAACTTTTTTGCAACCCTCCAGAGCCACCAAGAGAGTAAATGCCCAAGGATAGATGCCTATGGCTCTAAAGATGTGACTTCTTTCTATCTGTGTCCTCACGAACTAGTGAAGAATCTGAATAATAATAATAATAATAATAATAATAATAATAATATTTTGATTTGTCTGGCCATCCATCTCATCTCAGTGACTCTGAGTGGCTCACAAGTAAAAAACAATCCAATAAAAGCAAGTTAAAAAACCCAATATACAAACATAAAAACCATCCATAATCAGTTCAAAACACGTCTCTCTGTACCCCCCACCCCTGGACCCTGATTTTATGTTACAGATTGTCCAGGCTGTTGCTCACTGGCTCTTCAGAGATCTTGGGATGCCTGTGGCATGGCTAGGAGATTCCACAGGACAAGACGGGAGGCTGACGGATTGCCCGGTCTGCTCTTAAACCAGCCCCCAGGGAGCTTTCGCCTGAAACCCAGTCCTCCAGCTCTCCCGAGAACTAAAATGTGGAGCCAACCCTTCTCATTTGGCCCTGCACTGCCCTTCAAAATCTACTTAGAGACACTGGGGACCGTCTGCTAGAGAAACACACCTACCTACCTACCGCAGAATGAGACTCTCGATTTGTGAAGCTCCTGGGTACCCGGGCTAGCAGCCTTTTCCAGGCATTTTTCGTTTCAGCCCAGCCTGGAGATGCTGACAGTTGGGGAGGATGGGGGTGTCTGTATTCCCCACCCCCCTGCCAAGTTATGTCCTTTTCCTGGAGGCGAGTTCAAAACTGGCATTGCCTGCTACCATGGAAATAACAGGAGGACGAAAGAGCAGCCATGTTTTTTTATTAATCCTCCGCTTCAGACTACAGGTCTGCAATATTACATTTATAAACTGCCGTTCTTGCTCAGTCTTCTTGAGTCTGTTTTCCCCCTGCCCAGATGCCAAGCTCTGGCCGGGCTGCCCAAGGGGGTGAGGGCCCCCCCGCCATCTTCAGAGAAGAAAGTGCCATTTTCAAAATGCTCAGAATCAGTGCAATCGACCCTTTTTCTATCATCTCTTTACAGGAAATAGACTTTTATACAACCTCACCAAAAACAGGGGGTGCGTCTGTGTGTGGTGTGTGTATAAATGTATACACACACGTGTACACACCTATACACCCAACACACACAGAGGTATACATATATACTATATATACACAAATCGTAAGAAAATACCAGGTTTTTCCTAGAGTTAATGTATGTCATCTTTGAGTCGGTAACCCCAAGCGTCCCACACCACACCATTACTTTGCCTCCAGCCCCCTGGCTTACGTGCTGCGCCCAAAGCTTTCTTGCGCCCTGGGGAGGGTCTGCTTCTCTGACTGAGCCGAGGGGCGGCATCCCCATTCAGAGGTTTTCTCGGGGTCAGGAGTCCAATTCCAATTGCTCTTGGTGCTCGCTGGGCCTCAACATCAGCTGCTGTTCGTAGAAAAGGCTTTTTGCATAGTTGATTTCTTGACAGAGTCTGACGGCCAGCTCCTCTGCCGTCACGTGAACCTGCATGAGGCACAAAATGAGCACTGCTGCTAAAAAGGTCTGCAGTTCAAACCCCGTGCAACGAGGTGAGCTCTCGTTGTTACTCCCAGCTCCTGTCAACCCAACAGTTCGAAAGCTTTGCAAGTAGATAAATGGGTACCACCTTAAGTGGGAGAATTTGCTGGCGTCCTGTCGGGAGCCGGTTCCACCGGAGGAAAGATTGAATGGCGACGGTGAGGACAGACCCGGAAGTGACATCAACAGGACGTCAGCAGCCGGCTCAAGGCATCCTGGGAATTGTAGTCCAGAGCCTTAGAAGAGCCGGTTCCCTTACCCCCTCTCCTGGTGCGCGGGTTAATTACACTCTATAGTTGGTGACATTGTATAATGGTAAAAATGTATATGCATATGTATGTAAGCCACCTAGAGTCCTCCGTTACGGAGGGGATAGGCGGGGTATAAATAGCACAATAAATAAATAAATAAAGCCATCGAAAATTAGCTTACTGGTCGAGAATTACTCAGTTCCTCCAAAAGACTGGGTTTAAATTTTCAGAAAGAATTTCTTAGTGGTAAGAGCGGTTCATCAAGGACAGAGGCTGGATGGTCTGAGATGCTCTGAGGGTGGATTTCTACTTGGACTGGGTGAGCTCCAAGGTTTTTTACAACTCTTGTAATCTACGAGTGCACTAAGCTACTACATAACTACGGTTCCCTGAAAGCAATAAGCCATATTTTACAAGCCACAATGGAAGGATTCTCACATGCTAAGCCCAAACAAACCAGTATGTGAATCAGGACTAAGGCCATATATTAGTAGCATACACATCTGAGTTTGATGGGGAATGGAAGTGGCAAGATGGCCTTGGACAGGCAGGCGCAAGGAAATAACTCAAGGAAATAACTTCCCCCTTTTTTTTTTACTCAAATCCTGAGGAGCGTCAGCTGGACAGAAGAGCAAAATGTGGGTGGAAATGCACTTTTTGGCTTAACAACAAACAAATGCATCTCTCTCTTTTTTATTCATTTTCATGAAGCTGGCAATCTGTACTTCAGATTAATGGCAATCTGTCCTGGTTCAGATGGAAATAACAAACGGAGATTAATTAAAGGACAGATAAGCAAGGGAGGATCCGCACCGGAGAAGGGGGAAATACATGAAGCCCTTTAAGGCTGCATCCCTAATCTGCTCCTGGCTTCCCTCTCCAAATTACCCTCATTTCAGAAACAGAATTAGAAAAAGGGAAGCACCTGATTTCTTACTGTTCTATGGTCCTAGTAATGCAGTATCCAAAAGAAAGCCCCAATGCATTTCTCTCACAACCCAGAGGCAAACTATTCCAACCAGAGCACCCTCCTCCCTTCACGCCAAAAAAGCGAGGCGTCTGAGCCACTGCACTTGCTCACCATGGGCTTCTGATGCGATGGGCCAGGCATCGAAACACCGCTGCTTGAATTGACAGCTTTCTTCGTTAGCTGGACGTAGACCTGTCCGTGGTCTCTGGAGATAAGGCAGTGGTAGAGGTCGTCGTACTTGACCTCGAGGAAGATGGCCTCACGGTCCATGGCATCCCCACTCTTCAGGAAATAAACCGCTTTTGAGGAGATGATCACACAGTAGCTGTCTACGTTCTCGACTGCGATGAAGCTTGGGAAGAAAACCAGACATCAGTGCCTATCTTTGCCATCTGTTTGTCAAAAGAACACATTCCAACAGCCAGGAATGTTACGAGGCTGCGTTTTCTTCTCTTGCACGAGGACTGCAGAACAAAACAGAGAATGGAGAGCAGGAAGGGGCGCCACGGAGAAGAGGAAGAGGGCCGAGACTTGTTCTCACTGAACCACAGTGAAGGACACAGAAAAAAGAGGTCCTACGTTTTAGGAAGGAGTCAGTAATAGCAAGGGAAGTTAAGAGAATTGTCTTCCTCTCTCGGGGAGGGGGGCTTTAATTGGATTTCTAGTGTCTGGGAGTTTAGGCTTGATGGTCTCAATGGCCCTTCCAAATCCTATGATGTCACAGGCAGTCCTCACTTAACAACCATTCGTTTAGTGATGTTTGGACTTACAATGGTGTTGAAAAAAGACGACTTACGACCGACCGGTTCTCACACTTATGACCGTCGTAGCGTCCCTGCGGTCACGTGATCACGATTTCTGTGCTTGGCAACCGGTTCGCATTTATGACCGTTGCAGCGTCCTGTGGTCACGTGATCGCCATTTTCGACCTTCCCAGCCGGCTTCTGGCAAGCAAAATCAATGGGGAACCACGTGATTTGCTTAACGACCACGTGGTTCACTTAACACCCACGGTGATTCGCTTAATGACTGCCACAAAGAAGGTCGTAAAATCAGGTCGGATTTCACTTAATGAGCGCTTTGCTTAGCAACCAAAATTCCGGTCCCAATTGTGGTCATTAAGCAATGTATGGCAAGCCTGCAATTATTACTTGGCAGGGCTTTTCTGAATCACCCAGAAAGAGATTCCCTTTTTCACATCTCCTATGCGCTGGCTGCTTTTTCCATCTTCTTTTATGCATAGAACTAAGTCACTGCTGGACATCGGCTTAATCCAGTGCTAGTTTGTTTACCTTTCCCGATTTGTCCCGAGGTGAAATAATTTAGAAGCAGACATTTACAGCTATGGGATACCATGGAGCAACAACACAGAATCGCCTTTTTGGAAGCAGCTCTTCTCCAGTCTCGGTCTTAACACAGACTTGCCTAAAGTGCAACAAGGCTTAATTCCAAGGATTCCCCCGCGCAAACTTTAAGGAGTCCCTCCTGCAGGTCTAGAGGTGTGTGATTGTGACGAGTGTGTCTGTCTGGCAAAACAAAACCACACAAAAGGGGCAGGGGAGGGGCAAAATTTCCAAGATTTCAGCTTGGCTAGAGCATTAAGGCACAAATGAGGGGGGCCATGGAGCCACCGGCATGGCTGTTTTTGGAACATCCGCCGCAAGGGTTCTGTTTCGCTCTCAGCCTGAGTCACGCACCCCGTCTTCTTCCTAACTTGCTGACATCCATCTTTCCCTTCAGGATTGGCTGCCAAGCCTAAAGTGTCTCCAACTGCAGGTCTTTCCAACCCCACTTACTGCGAATCCAAAAATCACGGAGAAACCAACTAACCAACCACCAATGCCAAAGCAGCAAAGCTGGTAACACCCTCCCCGCAATAAAATAAAAAATATTAAAAAAAGAAGAAAAAAAGAAGAGCAAAGCAGAAGCAACTAAATCACTGGAGAATCTATGGCCTGATGCCTCCAAACTCTGACCGCTCCCCCGAAAAAGACACATACACACACACATCAGGAAGTAATTTAATTACACAGCAATGTTTTTCAGAAGTGAAACAGGGAGCCTAGCTAGGAAAACAATGTGGAATCACTTAGCACCGTAGAGCAAGATATTAAAAAACCTTTTTTTACAGATGGAACTCTGCGGAAAAATATGTAGATAATTAGGCCCTTTTTAAAAAAAAGGTGGGGGTGGGGTGGGGGTGGGAAGAGTCCTGGGTTTCCCATGACAAAAACTGGCACCGGTTCCAGATCGGGGTGAGCTGCAGAAGAAGTCCTGCTAAAAAGTCACGGCTGAGTCACGCCCTCCGCCCTGGGATGGTTGAGGACGGAAGGGGAAGCCCAGAGTGAAAAGCTCTGGTAAAGATTGGGACAGAAACCCTGGAGATACAAGATAGAGTAACTCATTTCCTAGGGGGTCTTAGGAAGCTTCCTTTTCCACACCACAACCTTACATGGAATGCAACACCCCCCAAACTGAACTCTACGGCTGAGTTCACACAATCGGCTAGGCCAGGGCAAATCTCGCGGCACCGGCGGATGCGCTCTCCGGTCGGTCGTTCTTAGCCCGGCCATCCTCGGGGGATGCTTGAGAAGAATGTACCCAGCAGGGTCCTGATCTGAATCTGAACACCGTTCAGCTGCCACTACTCGGCCTCCTTTTAAAATGTTCCTGCTACTGGAAGGGAACTGGGTAAGAAAACCTGCACCCATCCCTGTTTGCTCCCCCAAATATGCTCTGTTTGGGTATACCCGAGAGGAAGGACATGGTCAGTTCAAGCTCCACCAACAGCAAAGGCTTGGCTGCCCTTCGCCACACCCAATCAGGCCTCTGGCGTTGGCGGCTCAGCCCACTTCCCCAGCCCCGTCCCTCTCCTCAGTCTCTTCCTGGATATCTCCGCCACCCGCCACTTCTGCTCAGAGCGAAACAGCCCCATTTTTGTTCTGTGTGTGACCCAAAATACCCCCGACAGGCAGATTTGGGGAACGGTCCACGCATGCCCTTGTTGGTCTGCCTAGGCCAGGGTTTCTCAACCAGGGTTCCGCGAGAGGTCACAATTTATTTTAAAGAATTATTTCAAATTCGGGCAGCTTCAAGAGGTAAGTTCCATTCTTTATTTTTAGCTTAAGGACACCATTAATGCGTATAGACAGGCCTACCCATGAAACAAATAGAATAATTTTGTCACTTCTGGGCTATCTTTGAGCCTGAAGGTGCACCCGAGGCCTGAAAAATATCTCAAGGGTCACAAAGTTGAGAAAGGCTGGCCTAGACAGTGAGAGAGATGGTGAAAAGCCAAGTCCCAGAACGGCAGGACCCGGGCCAAGGCCCCTGCACCACGTTTCACCTGGAGGACGGAGGCCAAGCTGATCCACGGCAAGAGCCAGGCAACCAGAGGGCGGGCTTGCCCCAATTCCCAGGGATTCTGTCCCGTCCTAGGAGAGCCAGCCAGCCAGCCTCGTACTTACAACTCATCCTGAATGTTGTCTGTCAGTTTGAAGAGCAGCTCCTGTCCTTCCGCCTGGCTCTTGGCGTAGCGGGGCAGCAGTCCTTGGGGCCCCCGGCAGCACCGCGGCTTCCGGACTCGCTCGGCCTGGGCCCTGTCAATGACACACCGGAAGAGCGTTAGGATCGGGCAAGGTCTAGAGAAGCGCAGGATCGTGTGGCGCAGGGGAGGTTCGGAGCCAGCCGTCGGGCTCTGGGTTCTAACCCAGCCAAAGCATCGAAGGGCCCGGTCGTCTCCAGTACCCGAGATCGGAGGGTTCCAGCTAGCAGAGGACCGAAGGAAATTGTATCCTGACTCAATACTGGAATTCGAGAAAAAAATGGCCGGATGGTATGGGATTAAGTACGGCATCACTTCTACGATCAATGATCTTTCTAAGGATTCTCACCTGACGTATTTGAAGCAAGGAATCCAGACTTACTGAATCCCACAGATTCACTCCTCTTTTATTTTGGTTGTGAGTAGGAAAACAGGTCACACATGGCACATTTACTATTGTTATCAGAGCTCTAAGTGTGTTTAAAGTTGACACGATTCTGACTTTTTGGGGTGCAATAAACCATAAACCTGGATTCACATGCTATGCCAAGTTATCTGTGCCTGGTTAGCCAAGATTATACAAAGGACATTGGACGAAAGAGCTCGTCTAGTCTGCCTGACCACTCAACCCACCACCCACTCAAAACCAACAGAAGCTATGAAAAGGATTACACTGCCATACATCAGAAACATTTCAGAAACTACTAATAGACTGTTACAACCACACGGCATCACTGTAGCACATAAACCAACCAAAACCCTTCAGAACATTGTAAGTAACCCAAAAGACCCAGTAGCTCAAGAAGAAAAAACAGGAGTTATCTACAACATACAGTCTAAGGACTGTAGCAGCCACTATGTAGGACAGACGGGCAGAAGACTAGCAGAACGCATCCACGAACACCAACTAGCAGTCAGAAGACACGATGAAAACTCCTTAATCTCACAACACATGGACAGACTCAACCATACTTTCAACTGGGAAACTGTGAGCATCTTAAACCAAGCCAAATCCAAAAATGCTAGAGAATTCCTGGAAGTTTGGCACTCAGACAAAGCAGCCATCAACAGACACATAGAGGTAAACAACATTTACATACCATTCATAAGAGACAATAGAAAAGCCAGAAGACCAGAACACCTCCTTGCCAGCAATCATCAACCAGATAGGCAAAGATTAACACCAGGATTAGCACCAGAGGAACAATCAAACAGCACAATATACCCTAATTAACTCAGTCAATCAACCAAACAGCAAACAACAACCCAATCAAGGTACTACCAAGGAGAGTACAACACCCCCACCAACACAGGCAGGACAAGCCATGGTAGATAAACAGAGAGCAAGTCCCACTCCCTTTTCACACTGAAGATGTTGCCTAGCCTGGCCATGAAACGTTTGCAAGAAAACAACAAGGCTCAGAGAGCACCAAGGACTCCACTAGTTTGTCTTTCCAGATTGCACAAGCCATCATGTGATTTGTGTGTTGAGATATCCAGGCCACTGTAGCGTGTAAACCTTATTGTATGGCCTCACACAATACGTGGAACCCTCGGCCAACTGTGGCAAGCTAACAGTGTCTGATTAAAATAAATAGTGGTTGAGTGAGTCATGCTTGCACCCAGCCAACGGATATCAGTGGCCTTTTATCACACGCTTTTTCTTCCTTGTGTTCAATGCAGCTCAAAGTTGAAGTCTACGAGGAGTTTTCCACTGTGCTTCTACCGTGCGTGTCTTAAAGAAAAATCCTTCTGTGCATCGTGCTGATTCCTCATTCCTCCCCAGCATTTACTGAAGAAACCCGTTAACAGTTTTGTGTACTTTCCCAAGACTTGGTGTCAAATTTTGTTTGGGGGTTGCCTTGCTTTATTTCTCCTTTTTGCCTCTACAGACCCTGAACAATTTCCTCTCCCTCCCGCCAACTGCCCTGCCTCTACGAGAGATGCTGCTCCAGCCTCTGGGCTGAGGGTGCATGTTTTCTCCAGAGACTAACTTCTAATCATTCACTTTGAACAGACTTGGAAGTGCTTCAGACCTCACACGGGGACACCCCCTTTCTATCAACAAAGCAGCCCCTTGTTTTGGTTTCAGATGCACCCTATGAGTTTCCTCACTCACACTTTGGTCCCCTCAACCCCCCTTCCGGCCGTACCAAGGAGAAGGACCTCCCCTCGCCGTGTGTGGTGGCATCTACAGGGCTTCAGTGTTCCGAAATATGTTTGGACCCCAGCCCCCTTCTTGAAGCAGAGCAAAACCCAAGCAGCCAGCAAGCCAACCCGAGCATGACTGCTGCATCCCCTCCTTTGGGCGGAGGGAGGGGGCTTTTTGTGCCTGGAATAGCCAGAGGCCTCCTGGGAAGGGCCAAGCGGATTCTGCCCCCCAAGCAACCCCAATGACCCCACATGGCCAGGGAGATCCAGCCCGCAAGAGCTCTATAGATTGGTGTGGCTCACCGTTAGGATGGCAGAGGTGCCCTGAGTTATATCGCTAGTTAATGCGTAATTCCCCAGACCAGGTCCTTGTGGCCCTACCGGACAAGGCTGTGACTGGCGGGGCCCCGTCTGGTGGAGCTGTGGGTGACCATGAGGATTATCAGGAGTATAACGAGGGAGAGAAGAGGTAGCCAGAAGGAAGGTGGCGGGCTGTTGCCTAGAAGAACCATCTTGTGCTTGGCTCAGGGTGTCCATTGGCACCAGACTCAAATAACGGGGTTAACCGTGTTGGTGGGAAGGAACCGTTTCGCTACGCTGCGCAGCTGCTGGAAACAGGTGGCTGGGAAGGCAGCAGCTTTGACAGCTTCCCCTGAATGCTGAGGGCAAGGAGAGGGAGGGATGCCAACTTCATCTCCCCATATTTGCTGAGAGATCAGGACGGACTGCCTGACTGGGCCATTCCGCTTGCTCTGTTTTGTTCCGTTCTCTGGCACTGACTGTCCTCTGGCTCCTGACAGGCTTGGCGAGCCCCACCCCTCCACAGTTCACCCAGAGTAGCATCCAAGTCTCTCAGTGCAAAGTGTTCACTTCCTTCCAGAAGTAGAAATCACAGTTCAAGCCCAAAAGCAAACTACCAGATATATCACAAATCGGGAAGCGAGGGGGGAATCCAAGCATGCAAGGGAGAAGAAAAACCTTAACCCAGGGATGAGGCCAACCGGAGAGCAACAGAGCCATCTCCTTTCAGGCCACGTCAGTTTCAACACACGTGAAACCATTTTAAAAGCCTTCCATTCTTTCTGAATTAAAGCAAACTCAGATCACATGCCTACATTTGTATGCGTCCTACCCTAAGTATTCCGTGGTACATCTTATTTGAGCTGGGGATTTTAGCACAACATTCAGACAAAGTCCAAAAAAACTGCAAAGAATAACTACATTCTGATCCATTCCGGAACTTGGAACAATTCATTTGAGCAGGACTACATTCTCAAGGAGCTCCAAGCCAGCTTCCCTAAACGGGGTTTTGTGTGCGAACTGGTCCACCTCGCAGGAAAAAAAGAAAAGGACAGGGAAAATAGCTCTGCCTCCATCTTTGGATACCGGCCACTTGAAGCAGGGTACTTGATCCTGACATTGTTATTCTGCAAGGAACCCCCTTCGCTATCTTGCAGGGCCTGGTTTGCGGGGCAGAACAGACAAGGCAAACATGGAATGCGGCACTTGGCTGCTGATCTTGTGGTGAGAATCCATCACTGCCTCGGCATGGTGGGTGAGCCAGGCTGTCAGAAACGAACCATTTCACAGGCCGTTGTGTTCAGCCATAACATTAGTTTGGCGCGATCTGTGAAATATCCAGATGGCGTCTTTGCCGGATGCCTGGACCGGAGTCATTGGATGAGGCAGTATACAAGTATGGTAACTTAAATAAATACTAGTGGATTTGTCCACAAGCGTAGAAAGAACAGCAGTGTGGAAGGAATTTTAAGATAAACCCTGAAAGTAAATGGGGTTGCTGTGCTAATTGCAAGAAACAGAGATGGAACTGTAACTATCCTATGTTGTATGGATGGATATCTCAGTTTGAAATTGTTTAAATGTTGTTGTTAAGATGCTCAACAGTCCTGGATGCTGTTAACAATTAATTGCAAACCATCAGCTTTTGGCAACTGGGTCTATTTGAGATGGACAACAAATAAACATTCCACAGTTTGTGACTATTATTATTGTTGTTAAATTAGTTTGTCTGGCTGCCTCAAGTTGCATTCTGTAGTTAAGGAGCCACGGGGCCAAAATTTAAAAAGCTGAAAATGCAGAAAACCAAACGGATGGTGGCTTGTCTGCATCTGGGTTATATTAAACCCAGCTCAACACTGGGTTTGACCGATTCCGTTTTAAAAGGCACATACCGGAGAATGCTCTGGGGTCTAGAACGGTGCTGTTAAGTGGGGAAAAAATGAAGAGATGGAGAGCTGGAGGCAGAGAACAGCTGAACAGAAGACCACTGTTCAAGATGATGGCATGTGATATCTTGGTGGCTTTTCTCTAAGAAAAGGAAACAGACCCCAAAAGGCACTTACATCATTTGACTCACTTGCTATTAAGCCACAAAATCCTGGGGCTTTCGGGATTTCAACACACACTCCCTCTTATTGATCAGCACATCCTTGCCAAGTCGCCTTTCCTGGGGGTGTTAGGCAACATCTTCATCCCTTACTGCTCAAAGTTTCTCAGAAGCTCAGGAGGCTTCAAAGCAAGCGTGCTACCAAACAGGAAGCAGGGAGGTAGGTGTTTTGAGGTTCGTGGCATTGCCTAAAGCTTGCCAAAAGGCAGGAAAACTCTTCTTTCAACGCTGCAATTCTAATTGCTGAAGCAACCTTATGCTGGCTCAGGAACCTGAATATCCTTTACAAACACAATGGAGGCAAAGTAGGCCAGCCGGCCTGATGTGCAATTGAGAACCATGAGTAATGCAACCAAGTTTCAGTAAGAGATTTCCCACCTTAATATTGATTGTTAAGCAGAAATTCTTTGGCAATTACAGTAGTTAACCAAACCAGAACAAAACTTCTTCCTTCAGTTCTTAAATTACACATTGGATCATACACCAGTCTTTTTTTTAATCTCAAGAAGCTTGCCTTTCCATGGATATAGCCACTGGGCTTCAGCTTTGACTTAAGAGGGGCTGCTGTTCCAACGATCTGGCTGATCAGTTCCGTGATAGCAAATCCCAAAGATCTTTTCTGTTCCAGCTTAATGATACTATCAGATCCCATCTCTCCTTTCTTGAAAAACGTTGTTATACTGACATTTCCTACCCCATATACAGAGGACGTTCTTAGAAATATAGTATTTATTGCCACTGGCAGATGAGCAGCCTCACTCTGCTCAAGGTTTCTAAAGGCCCCACTGCATTGTGCATGAGATCCAGGACTAGAATTTAGAAAAATATGTCATCCTGATATACGTGGGCTATTTCTGATGGTTTATGCTTTCTCAACATTTTTATAACATGGAGAGATGAATTTTATGTTTGTGCCTTTTGACCTCATCACTTTTTGTTTAACAGAGAATAGCAAATTAGAAATAACCAAAAATGAAACTCAGGACCTCGAACACAATATTGGACAGCATTACTCGGTCACTGTTTTTGCAGTAGCAAAACGGAGGAAGATTACGTGCGAAAATAGACAAGAGATTGTTGATCACAGCAGGGAGAAAAGGGGGCACTTCTGTCTTGTACTAACGAAACCTGTCTTTCTGGTGAGAGACCTGAGTGGTCTGTTGCAAGCTAACCAGAGAAAATAGCTATTTTGAAGGAATTTTGAGGCGGCTGAAAACGAACGACCGAACCCCTGCAGGGCATGTCTAACTGGGTGCAAGACAACCTGTGCAGCTACATTTTTCATGCAACATTCTCATTTTTTTAAAAAAAGATTGAACAGCCCACCACATTCACAATTTTCCTAAACAGACTTAGGTTCAGGGTTACAAAGTTATCTGATTTCTCAGCTTCCCTGTCGGAGATGCCAGGATGGGGAAGGCAGATATAGATAGCCCTGGGCTGGATGGGGGTGCTATTTTTGTTCTGCTGCTTAACCCGGACAGATCCAGACCCCCCCCCCCCCCCCCCCGGTGTATATTAGCGTAACAACAGATGCTCAGGAACAGCTGCAAGTTTCCCGGGCACCTTCTCTGCTTGGCAGCTTCCCTCGCCAAGTATTAAAGGGATCAAGGCCAGGGATCAAAACTGCAGAGGAAATGCGGTGACTGGTATTTACTTGGGCTCTGCCATTTGTAAAACAAAGAATACGCCTTTGTTATCCAGAAAAATCAGATGTACATGAGCTCATATATGGGTCAGACGCTTGTACGCTCCATGGTCCTGACCAAGCTATTCTCACGTTGCTTCTCTATACACTGAATCTCCCTCCATTTCTGCTGCAAAGATAGAGACCACTGAAAAAAGAAACCTGTCTATTTTTAGTGACTCCAACAGGACTGACCATGTGGGGCCACCTTTTTAAGTACCACGTTGGAAAACAATCCACAAGCACGCTCCCCTATGATTCATCATCCCACAGCACTATTGTAAGTGAGCACAGGGGTTCAAATGGGGAAGAAAGCATCAAGGCCAGAGATCCCTGTTCCCCGCTTGGTTACTGAATGAACCCACCCGGGGAGTTTGCACAAATGTTGAGCGATAAACCGCCCGGGCTGGGTGTGTACAAGATGCTAAGCCGCCCCACAAACATAACTGAGCTCTACAGGTCAAGCACATGTGGCCACAAGGACTCTGACTGGTTTAAGTGCAACGACAGAAAGCAAATTGCAGGGATCGAGCCAAGCCATTCCTTAGTCTCGGTTAACGTGCCTCCCTGGAGACCTGGAGCGTGCCCACGAGAATCACCTGGCCCCCACATTTTTTGGGATGGGTCATGGCCAAGCGTGGCCCTTTGCCTAAAGAAAGCTGTGAGTCTCCACTTCCAGGAACGTCCCCAGCATGGTGTGTTCACACAGCGCTCGGGAGATGCTAACGCGGCACTTCCAAAGGCTGCACAAGGGGGCCCAGATGAAGGGAGTGCCAACAGGGAACCCCGATTTCTAGGGGAGGCTGACCAAGCAGCAGCCCAACCCCTGGAGCGCTCTCTTGGAAGGAGTCGCTGCCCAGGCGATGGAGGCTCTCGGGGGGACGGGCAAGTCCGAGGGCCTCTTCCCAGCTTAACCTGGAACCCTCCAACCCATGCCCCACTCCCAGGGCGCTCCGAGAAGCCGCCAGCCACAGATAAGCCCTGCTCCGCTCAGGAAGGGGCAGGGGAGGGTGCCAGCCATCAATGCTAACCATTGTTTCTCCGAAGCCGGCTTCCCTTTGCGGCCCAGACTCGGAAGTAAAGAAATAATTGCAGGTTTACATTTTTAATCGCGAAGCGGCTGCTCCTCGGCAGGAGCGGGATACATTACATGCTGCGCGAGAGGGTTAACTCGGACAGCCTCGACTCTCTCTAAACTTTTGCCCTCTGGATATGTACTCATTGGCTGCCGTACAAAACCTGAGCAGCATTACACGCCTTAACGATATGGTTCAACTGTCGGTCAAGCCCGGGGCCTGGCTTCGCGCCAGACCGCAATCAATGGGACGCAAACCTCTCCCCGCCCCCCCCCCCCCCCCCGATCATCAGGAAAGTTCAGATCAGCTCTCCTCTTTGTCGTGTTGGCTAAATTTATGTACCCAAACCCCAAAGCTGCATTCCTTGGCTTGGGACGCCCACGCGGGCCCCTTGGTTTGGTACTGTAAACGAGACGTGCTTTGGAAGGCTGCGAGGTTCAGCCGCTGATGGCTCAGGGCCGAAATGGGAAGAGTTCAGGGGAAGGGCAGAGGGACAGGCCGAGTGTGATCCCACCCCGGCCGGCTCCGGGCTCAGGCGCAGGGAGACTTGGCCCTCGGCTGCGAGCGGGACCCGCGGGTCGAGTGCGGGCTGGGGCCTGGAACATGGGTGCTGCGCTCCTGCGAGCAACTGCCGAAAAACGGCCTGTGGAGGCGTGCCAAGCTTCCCTTGCACGTGTTACCACAGAGTGGCCAAAGGATTCCGGGGGCGGACACAGAAGTGTGGCCGCTGCCAATGCCCGAGTCGATGTATTCCCTTCAGTCAAGGAGCAGACCCTTCGTAAAAGCCTATCAAGGGACGACAGGCCTGGGCACAGTTGATTGGCCTAAATGGGTGTGCAAAGCTGTGAGGCTGTAAACTTCATAACCAAGTGAGGACTTGAAGACGAGGCTTCCTTGCTGGTTAACTGTCACAACGGCTCTTTTTCCAAACATCCAGAAAAACAAATCTATTTATCTACCCACCCCTCCCTCCCTTTTGGACAAAGTACTTTGAACACCAGCAACTACATTTAGGTGGAAAGACAGCTGTCTTTTTGTTGCCGTTCCATTTTCAACAATCTGACAGAAACTGTATTCTGTAAATCAAATCAAATCAAATCAAATCAAATCAAATCAAATCAAATCAAATCAAATCAAATCAAATCAAATCAAATCAAATCAAATCTTTATTACAGTCAAAGACCAGCATAATGGTAAAAGCGCATTTCGTTTTTTAAAAACTATGATTTACTGTAATTTCAAGAAAAAAGGGAAATAATACTGATACCAATACACATTTAAAAGTAGTATATAGAAAATACTATAAGGAAGGAGAGAAAAGAAAACCAATAGAAGCAATAGAATGTGGGTGGATTGCCGACACACTGTGAATAGCCAGCAGGTTGGAAACGCCATATGGCTAATATATTAACAACGTAAGAGTCCTATAAGACATTCCTCATTCAATCTCTAGGTAAGAGATGTCTCTATGGAACTGCAAGTAAAAACACATTTCAGACATTTGCTGTATATGGGGCGTTGTTTCTGGAAAGGCTAAATATGCATGGATATTCTTCCCCAAGGGGGAAAAAAGTTTTTCCTAAGCCAGAGGGGGACTGGGATAAAGGAGGCAAAAAAGAGGCAAAAAGAAGCAACATTGATCTTCAGGATCTGGAGGAAGAGGTGGAGGGAGGGATTACCAAACTGACAGATGATCCAAGATCGGGTGGGGTGTGTAGCTGCTCACAAGGCAGTAGGAAGGGAAGTTGAATTTCCAAAAAAAACCCAGAAAAAAAAAGTCAAAGAGAATTAAGAGAGAGAACAACACAAGCCCTGGTTACTTCTGAGGATCGCACTCAAAGCTTTTGGCTGCTTCGGGTTTTGCTGCTTTAAGCCATCCTGGTTAATGGAGTTACAGCAATTCGTGGGACCAATGCAGCGGAGCCCGAAACTGCGTGTGCAGAGCGGACAGGGCAAGAGGCCAAGAAGACAGGCTAACGTTTGAGATAGAAGATGCCCAGCCAACGCACATCTCTGGGAACCCGCCCGATAAACGGGCTTGCTCAAATATGCCCCGTCCAACCTGCCCCCTTTCACACACCCTCACAAGGTGCTATCCTCACACCTGCCTCCACACAACTGAAGCATCATTTCATATCCCCGCAATAAGTAAAAAGATTGGGGGTAAAGGGGGGGCTTTGTGACCGTAGGGGCAGCCCAACCCCACTCGACGTTGTGTTCCCAAGAACGCATCCTGGAAAGCTGGGGATGAAAGGCAGGTTTTGTTACAATGAGGACTGTTTGGCTGAACTCCACTTGAACCCAGAAGCGTATCACTTAGAACAGACACTAACAATGATGCAGTGATTACCTGCTTAAGGCAGGAGGGTTCAATGCAAGTTTGCCTCTCGTCAGTCCTCCCCTCCGCCCCGCCTGCCACCTTGTCACCCGGCTTTCATCATTCTGCTCGCAACGTTCCCACTTCCTCTTCGCCCACAGCAGCGCACAAAACCAAAACAGAATGAAAAATAAACCCAGAATTAGAGAGATCTGTGCGTTACGCACCGCCGCAAACACACCTTTCCTTTGGGCAGAAGCAAGCTGCTGGGAATGAATGCCCTTTGGACTTTGGTTTTTCAGAAGCTACCAGGCATGGGATCAGTGCATTGTGGCCCATTCAGAAAGGCTTGAGAACAAGCAGCAGAATCAAGGTTAAATTAGGGACAGAAAGTGTGGGCTGGATGACATGACAATTAAGTGGATGCAGAACAGGCATGAGAATCATAGAAAATGCTCATTGGTATTTAATGTTTGAGATAGAAGATGCCCAGCCAACGCACATCTCTGGGAACCCGCCCGATAATCAGGAGGAGAGAGGGCGACGTTGAAGGATCCAGGGCAGGACCGTTCCTTGTGGCAAGTGAGGATCTTTCAACATTGATCTTCAGGATCTGGAGGAAGAGGTGGAGGGAGGGATTGCCAAACTGGCAGATGATCCAAGATCGGGTGGGGTGTGTGGCTCCTCACAAGGCAGTAGGAACGGAAGTTGAATTTCCAAATTGCAGGTAGCGATTGTTCCAGTCCATTCTGCACTGATCGGACCTGGGTGCAACTGAAAGCAAGGGATCTGGAGAACCTGGAACGGGTTCGGAGAAGGGCAACGAAGATGAACGGGGGCTGGAAACGAAGTCTGATGAAGAGAGAATGAAGGACCAGGGGAGGTTTAGCCCGAGAAGAAAAGACTCAAGGGGATATGGCAGGATGTCACAGAAAAGAAGGTCTCTAGACCCTTTCTCTCTCCTTCCAGAGTCCAGGACATGGGATGATGAGTTTAAGTCATAGGAAGTCTTGTTTCAGTGTTTCAAAAAGGTTCCCAAGTGGGACCAGTGATTTGTACAAGTGGAATCTTAAACAGTCTGGGAGACTTCATGTGGAATTCTGCATTGAGCAAGTGCTGTAATGCTCGCTTCCAGCTCCATGATGCTGTGTCATGTTCAGCAACACCCATAACACAAAGACAGATGTGGGAATGAGCTGTATTACTAGAAAGGCAGTGTGGTACTGGCATCCTGTCCAAAACCAGGAGCACCCGTTATATGTCCACTCATGGACAAAGTTTGCCAAGTCACCCTGGGCCAGTTGCTTTTGATGAGTCTACCACACATGACCTTGGGATAAAAAGGAGGTGGGCGGGGGAAACCTTGTGTGTTGCCTTGAACTCCACAGAAGAAAAACAGAGATATGAGCGTATTAACTGTCTATGTATGTCTGTATATAATTTGCCACTGAAGTGCACTAAATGATGACCGATTACATCAGTGGTGAATTCTGAGAACTGCACCGGCCATGCCTTTGAAGGACCCCAAGTTAGAACGTGGCCCTAAATACCCTGATCAACAAGCTTTCATGGTGTTTCTTTATATATTTCACATCTGTTCTTCTCACGGGGTGGATTTATTCTCTGCTCTCTTGGGAGCGAAGAGATACTCTGCATCCAACATCATGGAGAAGGCTGGTGCACCACCATCAATGGTCCCACAGCTGGCAGGAGCAGCCGAGATTGACTGATACCTGAGAAACCAAGCAACCTCCCTATAAAACTTGGATCTCTTGGCTTCTCTGGCTACTGCCCATCTTATGACAATCTCCCCCAACACGGGATTACAGGAGGACAGGTGTGTCAACCAGACAACTCCTGTTACACTCTTGCACAGTTACATCAAATCAGACCAGGAGCCAGATTTCACCCTCCCATATCAAGAAACTTCTCTAAAGCCCTTGATTTTTCAACAGGCTTTCCAGAGGCCATATTTGTCAAGCTGACCTCAACTGCTTGAAGGGGTGACCCGCTGTTACCGCACTTTGAGTAATGTCACAGCCATCAGTCTGGGAACTGAAAAAGGCAGCCTGGGAGCTGCTCAAAGTCTCTCTGCTGGTGTGAAACCAACCCGGCCTGCGTTGTGATAAATGATTTGCTTTTCTGGACAAACACTGTTTGGTACAGAAACTCGGTCTGCTATCTATCTTCTTTCAAGATCTCAGAGGGGCTGGATAAAAAATAGAGAGATGGGGAAATAGGCTGTAATTACCTCTCAACAAATTTATTTCCCAGGCACAATGTCTTGATGTAGACACACATATAACCCCAACCTAAAGAGGATGCTCACGCAGTCAGCATTTTAATCCACGCTACGACTGTAGCAGTGCAATCTCGGCATGGGAGAAGGGGCTACTTTGCAAAGGCCCCTTTACTCTGCTGGAGGGGATGACAAGCTTGAAAAGGGAGGCTCTTCTGCCTGCTTCTGTCACCCACAGATTATGCTGATGGCAGGGTGAGTGGAAGGCAGAAGCACTTCCCTTAGCAATGCATCTAAGTCTGGAATTCACGGTCAGAAAATGGGGAGGTAGCTTTTACCTGGGACAAAATCATGGGGGAACACAGAACCCCCAAGTTAGACGCAGCCACCGAGTCCAGCCCGTTCAACACAGCAATCCCAACTAAATCGTCCCCCCGAGATGTCTGCCTCGCCTCTGCCTGAACACATCCAGTGAAGAGGAGTTCATCACCTCCCATCCTTGAACTGCCCTTGCTGTCGGGACGTTCTTCCTAACTTCACCTGTCTTCCTGCAAGTGGAACCCATCATTCCACGTCCTCCACTCTGAGATGATGGTCTTGGTAAGGCCATCAATGGCCGCTAGATGTGACAGCTGTAAGACCACTTTGAGGAGCAGAGATGGCAAGACCTTCACTAACTCTGGAAAAACAGTGGAAAGTAACTTCTGCTCAGCACGGGCACTTTTTGGAGGGCATGGGTCAAGCCAAGGTTTTTTTCACTTCTGTGCCTTCAAGATGCCAAGTGCTGCAACGGGAAAGGTGCCTTGAGATCCCCACCTGCTCTGCAGATGGTGGAAAGAGAAATGAATACTGTAGTGGCTTTATTCAAAAATCGGGAAGAAATGGGGAAAGTGTTGCTGGATGACGGCTTAGACATCCCAACCTCCCTCCTTGTCTTCGTGTGGACAAAGCGGGCAGGGCGAATGGGCTTTAGTAAGTTCAGAGCAAGCCGTCTTCTTTCCGCTGAAAAAAAGATTCTCACAGAAGAAAAGGTTCAGCAACACGGCACTCATCAGTGCTGGGATGGTTACCCTACTCGAAAACATTGCCCCAAATGGGGAAAATTGCTCTAAATCTCACAACACTGCCAAATTCAAGCAACAGCTGCCCTGACTCCCGACATTCTGAAATAATTCAGCCATTTGTCTGTCGGGCACCGAGGGCTCCAAGTTGTGGTCGTTGTCCAGGATGCCCAAAAGCTGCTGATGCTTTGTGGGCCTTTTGATAGCTTATTCCACTGCAATGGGACCCGTGACATCAGAAACATTGGCAATCTAATCTAAGGATAAGATTCCATCCCCACCAATCAAAAAGGTTTCAGGGACTGCATAGAAAAAAAAACGGCTTAATGCCATGATTTTCCCACTTTCTCTTGCTCAAGTAAAAGGTAAAGGTTTCCCCCCCGCACATTTGTGCAGTCGTGTCCGACTCTAGGGGCCGGTGCTCATCTCCGTTTCTTACCCGAAGAGCCAGCGTTGTCCGAAGACGCTTCCGCGGTCATGTGGCCGGCATGACGCGCGCGGAACGCTGTTACCTTCCCACCGAAGTGGTACCTATTCATCTACTTGCATTTGCATGCTTTCGAATTGCTAGGTTGGCAAGAGCTGGGGCGAGTGCGGGAGCTCACTCCCTCACGCGGGGCTAGGGATTAGAACCTCTGAACTTGCGATCTTCTGATCTTGTTGAAGATCTCCATCTAATTAGGTCCCCTGAAAACCACTTGAGTGCCAATAAGGCCAGGGGAAATCTCTATGCATCCAGGAGACTAAGCAGAAATGAGTCATGCCTCCTCATAATTATTCAAAGGGAAGGGAGGGGAAGAGAGAGAAAAAGAAAGTTTTCTTTCCTTCTTTTCAAGAGCCTTACATAAAGTGACACGAGAATGAGAAATGGATTATTCCGGGCTCTGGAGTGCAAGGGAGTATTCAGAGTTCAGCCAACACAAGGAAAAGACATTTGCAGTACTTCCCCCCCCCCCCCGCTTTTGGCCTGCATTTGGAATGGGGGGGGAAGAGGGAATGGTTGAAGCTTCAGACAACAGGGTAAACTCAGGGCATCTTTAGGTTGCTGGGCATGTTTGGAAAATGTTGTTGGTGCACTCACAAAAATGGTGGCATGGTGAGCACACGGTATCTATTTCTCAGAAGGCATAAGAGTGAAGCTCCTCCCACCACAGTGGGATCCCTAAGCTCCACAGCAGGGTTTCTCAACCTTGGCAGCTTGAAGATGGGTGGACTTCAACTCCCAGAATTCCCCAGCCAGCATGGCAGCACACTGCCTCCTTAAAGAAAAGACCACCCACACAACATTTCAATAATTTGAGGTAGCCGGGGCTGTTTTAGTTCTTGGCGTTTTTACACAACCAGATGTGGAGCACCAACAATGCAACTTCAGCAAAAAGAGAGAAAAAAGTATTTAGAATGACACATTATTAGCTCAGTTCCAAATCATCCATAGCAGAAAGGGGAAACCAATGCAACAGAGCAGCTTTCAACACACAGGCCCCTTTTTCTTCTCATTTTCAGACTTCAGAATTTAACCAGAACCGTTTCGCCCGACATGCAAAGGCCTGAGAGTTTTTTTGGGGGGATCTGTGTGATGTGTGTCCCCTCCCCTCCCCGCCTAGTCTCTGTAGAAGCTGAATTTGGGCAGGACCAAGCTGAATTGTGGGGGAGAGCCCACCCAGCGAAACCGCTGGTCACCATCAAGTATCAGGACACTTTGGCCCCAAGATTTAAGCAGGACAAGCCACATTGCCTGCTTTCACACAACATTTTGACATAAACCATAGTCTACAAAGAATGAACTTGCACAAGATGCAAGCCAAATCCCTCACATAGCTGAGAAAGTTGTGCAAACGTTGCCTCTTAGCAGGGAGAGAGAGGGGGGGGAGAGAGGGAGGGAGGGAGGAAAGAGAGGGAGGGAGGGAGGGAAAGGAAGGAAGGAAGGAGAGAGAGAGAGGAGGGAGGGAGGGAGGAAGGAAGGAAGGAAAGAGAGAGAGAGAGAGAAAGAGAGGGAGGGAGGGAGGGAGGGAGGGAGGAAGGCAGGCAGGCATTTCATTCCCAGATGGTGCCCTCTGTTTCCCCAGTTGGTGCCGTCAGACGTATTAAACCAGGAGTTTTTAAAAGCCCCAAATGGCTAGATTCCCATGTAGTGCTAAGCTATAATGGGTCCTGCTAAGTTAAAAAGAAACATCACATGGGGTGCAAAGATAAGGGACACTCAGAGTAATGTCTGAGGAACCAATTGCTGTCCTGCAGATGCCCCTTGCGGGACTCTTTCTCTCTCTTTTAAAGGTGAGAAATCTTCAGAAAAGGCACCTGCAGGAAAAAGCGGTGTCCTTTCCCAGGGAGCCCGTTCTGAAAGGCCAAACGGGGGGAGGGGGGCAAGAGCCTCTTCCTAGAGATCTCTTCTGCTTTTGAAGGCCCAATGCATTTCTAAAGTTTCTTCTGGCCTTCCCTTCTGGAATCCATCCCCCAAGCCAGGAATGGTTCAGAAAATAGAAGGGGTGGTAGAAGAAAGGAAGAGAGATGAGCCACAAAAATCGCTCCAGCCTTGATTTCCCAAGCAACAAAGCCAATGGAGGTTGGTTTTTATTGCTCTTTTATGTTCTTATTGTGGCTTCTCGCTGCCCAGAGATATGCCACAAAATATGGGTGGCCACAGAAGTCTCACAAACAAACAAACTCCTACCTAAACCATGCCCACCAGGAGTTTTGAGGAGGTCAAATAAAATGCCTTCATACGTGAAAGAAATTCTGAATGGATCAAAGGGTCCATGGAGGGCGAATGTGTCCAGATCTGTCACTCCTGTGCTGCAGGTAGGAGAAACCTCTCCCTGGCTCCAACAGAGAAATGGGTAAAGGCTTGCCCACAAGGGAATTTCCCTGCCAACTTCCCTTTCAACAACACTTTTTCTTGTAAGTGTCCTCCAGAAGCAAAGCCAAGATTCTAGCCGGGATCTTACTGCTGCTGACCAACATATGGAGGAAGGGTAACCAAAGACACATAAACGCCGTTTTGAAAATGCTTTGGATCATCAGCCCGGGCTAACCCACTGTATGATAACACCGCACAAAACATGGAAACCAACCCAACCCGTTTCGCTAACCTGGGGCCAGTCAGCGTGGCTGTCTCTCTCACGGCTTGGGCGGTTTCCGAGGCAAAATCCAGGGCGCCTGCCACCGGCTTCGTTAAAGTCCCCACCAGTCCTTTTCCAAGGCCTGATATGAAGCCGCTAACTCCGCCTTCGGTTTTCACACCTTCTACCGTAGACGTTATTACGCTTGTTAATCCACCAATAATACCTGTGGGAAAAGATGCAAATACCTAGGGCTAGCACAAGTTCTAAGATTTCACGGCAAAATGAGCCTTGCAAAGCGTCTCACAGTTGAACGAAAGGTTGCCGAAATGTTGGGCGACTGGAGAGGATTGACTTTTAATTTCTTAAAATGTACCTTGAACAGCTCTTTAGATGAGCGCTAGGGTTTGCTGTTCCCTGGAGGAAAAGCCATTGCATACTTAGCCTTGACAATCATGGATTACCGTGAGCCAGGCCTTGGATGCCAGCCACAAGATGTTCACCGCTGGTTGCTGCGTGGTATCGGATGTACTCCCGTTCCGTCTGATGCCGGTTATCCATTGTCTTTCCCAGACCGTCAGACAAAGTTCCAGTAAACTGCCGTTAAGATAAGAAAGGACACACATTAATTGTCCACAACATTAATAACATACGTAGCTATATAATTATATCCTAAGTATTGTGTCTTTTGTTACACTGTTAATTTGCTTTGAGAACAAAGAGGGAAAGGCATGTGAGCAATTGGGCTGTGACATCTGTCATGGCACTGTGGGGTTTTTTAGAAAGGTATTTTCCTGGAAACAATGGGAGGGGGAGGTTTTTCAGAATTCAGGTGAGAATTTATGGACTACTTTTCTCCCAAGAAAAAGCAATGCGCCCACCCTTCGCTATTAATCACGGACTTTGCACATCTGGAGGTTGAGGTGACTGAAAGCATTCTGGGCCCTGGGGGCAAAGACTGTGTGTGCTTCCCAGGGAAAGCAGCCATCTGTGTGCCTGATATAAAAGAGCAATCCCGTTCTGGGAACAATTCTAGCAAGTTGCATTTCATTTGACAACCATTTTGTTTCACTTTTCCAGCATATTTTCCTAACTGAATTTGGGGTAGCCTATTTCTCATGTGGTCAACTGGCCTTTCTCAAGAGTCAAGTAAGAGATCAAGAAAGAGTCAAGTAAGAGATTGTTTAGAGATGGTTCACACTTACAACGGTGTTGGAAAAAACGACTTACGACCGGTTCTCACACTTATGACCGTCGCAGCGTACCCACGGTCACGTGATCACGATTTGGGCACTTGGCAACCAGTTCACATTTATGACTGTTACAGCGTCCTGTGGTCACGTGATCGCCATTTTCGACCTTCCTGGCCGGCTTCTGGCAAGCAAAATCAATTGGAACCGCGTGATTCGCTTAACAATCGTCATAAAAAGGTCATAAAATCGGGTCGGATTCACTTAATGACTGCTTCGTTTAGCAACCGAAATTCTGGTCCCAATTGTGTTCATTAAGTGAGGACTACCTGTAAGTCACAGTGATCAGTGTCACACATGGGCTGAGATCCCTCTGAAACTTGATTGATTTGAAGTTGCCCCTGCCATTTTTCCTTTCTTTGCACCAAGGGCGTAGCTGCCCACGTCTGCACCATTTTATCGTCAAAAAAGCCCTGTGACGTCTTGAGGATTCGCTCAATGCTCAGTGGGGGGAGAGAGGCAGCCAGATTGTAGAATTGTGTCTCTGGAGAAAGCTAGGCGACACATTGTGAAAGCTTCTTTAAAAATCCACTAGTGATTAGTTTGAACTGAAGCTTGTTTGCCCAGCTTTTACGTTAAAATTGTGTTACCGTGCTCTTTGTTTTACTGCATGCGGTTGATCTAAGCAGTTTGTCTACACCTCTGTGCATACTGATAGGTACAGATAACGGTCTCTGACAGCTGCAACATGGCGTCCATCACACCAAGGAAAGTAGCCGACAATAATAATAATAAAAAAGCTTAGAAACATTTCGATTTCTCAAATCTCCTGAGGTTTCCATGTTCTTGCGTGAGATTCAACAAGATCTTTGCTATCTTTCAGGAGTGGGAGGGCACTCCAAAATGCTGCTAATACCTGACAGATAAGATAGTACTATCTGCTGGGCAGCTGCTACCTCCAGGAATGCAATTTCCCCCTCCGCCCAGTTTAACTTTCCTCAAATGACATGTGATTTTCCATGCCCATTCAATTCCCAAGAGGTTGTTTTTAAACTTCTTTTTAAAAGGCTGTCTTGGAATCCCTCCCCACTTCCTGAAATTCTGTAAAGATTAGGAGCATGCAGGAGGCTCCCTTCATTTCTCCAGATGTTTGCTGGCGGAGCTCTTAAAGAGCAGTAAGGATCTTTCTTTATAACCCCTTGGGGCTTTCTCCAGTGGAATACAACCTTCTAAATAACACCCCCCACACTCCAGGAGCTCTTTTTCCAACAGACCTGGGGGTCTTTCTGCTTCCTAGGCTTAATTAGTGAGGGAAGGCCCCAGAGCCCAGTTTGAAACCTAGGTAAAGACACGGACCGGCTGCCGGCCAAGGGGAAGGATCGCTGAGTGGTCCTCCTTTGGGGGAGCATCAGAAGGCACGCTGCCATGGCTAAAGCAAGAAGCATGAGGTGGGAGAGGGTGATCAGCTTTGGACAAAAGGTTAGGAAATGCAGCCTTAACAGTGGCAATCCAGGGCCCAACAACGCCCATCCATTTTGTCCAAATGTTTGAAGGCCCACAAGCCTCGGGGCAGAAGAGAACTCCTTCAAAGACATTCAGCCAGTCCTGTGTCTTCGATGTCCTCAGGTCTTCTTTTTGATTTCTGACGGGTCACGAGGCCAGGTTAATGTTTAAGTGCGTTTCTCTGCACTACTTTTGAAGTTGAAAACTGCCGGAGCAACAGGCTTCCTTTTGACAAACTTTGTAAACACATTATAAAAATTTATATCCTGCCTTACAGTTCCTCACAAATGTTCAAGGAGACCTCCAACAGATGACCTCCTCAAAGAAAATAGACATTAAGATCAATGAGTGCACATGAACAATAAAGGAGCAGTCGTTCTGGGGGAGTGGGAAACCCAAGGTCTGTCGTACTGGGACTGTTTTATTATGCCCACCTGAAGTGGCACAGAATACCAAGGAAGCTTTCCAGTTCTCCAGCACTGGGTGGGTTGGAGAGAGAGAGAGAGAGAGAGAGAGAAGAAACGTGTCTGACACCGTCCCATTGATTCCTCATAGCTTTAAGATGGAGCAAGGGAAAAAGCGATGAGAGCTTTGCATGATGCAGTTTGGCCCTATTTCTGCTGGACAGAAGGACAAAACAGGCCCGTTCCCTGATTCTGAAGATATAAAATTCAATCGCTAACCAAGATCCCTCTCCAGCCTTGTGCATGAAATACGTTCCTTCGGGGTAGAGAACAGCTGTTAAGAAAACAGTGCTGGTGGTGGATTTTAGATGGTATACAAGGTAGTAAGGTCAACGGAAGCTGAATGAGCGAGTAGTTTCCAAGGTGACAAGGAACATGTTATCAAAATCCAACCAAGTTAAATATTAAAAGGTGGAGGCATAAAAAAAATATTAGCCCGGAGCTTAACAGCAGAAGCAGCCCTAACGTGAGGGCAGTAATACTGGGGTGCCACCAAAAAATGGCCCACCCTATTTTTTTTAAAGCTATGATACCACCTTCCACGTATGTTTAAGGCAGCGCCACTCTTGATGTGACCATCTAGAGGCTGACTGAAAGGTGCGCTTGGCCTGGGAGTGGGAACGAAACTAATGCTCAAATCTGCAGCACGCAGAGGTTGTGCTTAAAACAGAAAGACCAGGCATTCAGGAGATCTTAAATCCATACATTTGGAGTGCCAAATTTCCGCCGTTACTTTACTGTATCTCCGAGTTTTTTATAATTGAAAAGTTGGACTTCGGATAAATGTTCCCAGTAAGATTTTTCTTGCTACAAAACTATGGCGCTTTATAAAAAGAGAGAGAGAGAGAGAGAGAGAACAATCTTGTGCCATTACATAGAGAACGTCCTCCTGTATACACACCCATCAATACCCACACACACATATGCACAGCTTCCACTTCAGGATTGTTTACAGGATACCTAAATATCTTGCCCTAGTTCTCGCTTTGCATTTGTCTTACTGAATAAAAGACAATTGGCTGGATACCACTTATTGCAATAAACCAGAAATCGCAGTTTGCAAATGAGATGAACGCTCGGCCCCATCTGCCAACACAGCCACAGAGATGTCAATAACAAGCCTTCTGGACCGGTGCTCGAAAGGGGATAAAGCCCCCGTCATGCCAAAGCCATGCTCAATCCGAGGGCAGCGTGGGATGGCCGGGGATTCACACATCCTCCTGTTAAGCGGAAGAGCCCACGGCCAGCAGCTGCAGCCCACTGGAAAGCCACCTGCATCCAGGCCGGCCACAGCCCTCCGCCTCCCCGATGGCCAGAGAGGCCCTTCCGTGACTCCCCATCTCCCGATCGGCCGGCCGGTCCTCGTAATGCTTTCTGACAATGCTGCTGGGGTCTGCGGGGGGCCGCTCTCCCCCCTCCCCAGACGCCTGATGGGAGGGGAGCTGCCCCCAAGGAGCTCCGGTGAAGCTGCCCAGCAGGTGCCCGCGGGCAACAGTTTTGTGTTACAGGCCCGAATGCGAGAGATCCCGGCAGGAGCTGCCGGCTGTTTTCCCTGCGCACCGAAGGCAGTCAAAAGTCCACCGAGTGAACTTGAAATGACCCCAGCTGGAGAGTTGCTGGCGGGTTCATGGAGAGGGCAAGTTACACTTTATTCGACAAGGACTCCTCTTTAAGAGATGACTTTTCGGGGTAAAGGGAAGCCGGCCGGGCGGGGTGCTCCCCAATCATCCCCAAAGGGTTCGGAACACGCTGCAAGAGAGACCTCTCCGACAGATTGCAACGCGCCTGACGCCTTGGCCCAAGCCGTTTTAAGTGGCGGGTCTACACCCTTGCTCCAATCCGGTCCCACTGGTGCGTCCCATCGCCGCTGGAAAGGAAAAGGCTGCTCACATCTTGAAACGCCAACCGTTAAACCGCCTTTACGCTCCCCTTGGGAAGAGAGAGTCAAACCTGGTTAGGCAGCGCAGAGGATGGGGCCGTGCGCAAGGGAGTCCCAAGCAGAGCATTGGAAGGAAACGCCGCAGCACTGGCTGGGACCGACACGACGAGGTCGGTAAGAAGGTGGTCAAGGGTCTTCTAGCGAATTTGAACGTCTTCAGACCCCCAGGCCCTGATGAAATGCACCCTAGATTTCTGAAGGAAGTGACGGAAGAGCTGTTGGGGCGTCTGTGGATGAGTCTCAAAGAGGTGCCAAAAGACTGGAGAAGAGGAAATGTGGTCCCGTCTTCAAGAAAGGCAAAAAAGGACTCCAATAATTATCAACCGGCGAGCCTAACTTCAAAACCTGAACCCCCGTTAGAGTAGATAATAAAGCGGGCCTTTTGTAAGCCCCTTGAAGTCGATGCTGTGTTTGCTAAGAGCGAGCATGGCTTTGTCAAAATAGGCCGTGAGAAACAGGTTTTGTGTCCTTCTTTGACAGGGTACCTCCTTTAGTGGAGAAGGGGAATGTGATGAATATCATCTATCTTGATTTCGACAAAGCTTTGCAAAAGGCTGCACGTGACATTCTTACGGACGAGCTACTAAGGGGTGGCTTGGATGACACTATAGGAAGATGGATCCACAAGGGGCCGGCTAATTTCACTTAGAGAATCAGCGCAAATGCTCTACAATGAGCCACAGAAAAGCATAACCAGCGGGGTCCTCCAGTACTGCCTTGGGGCTAGTATTACTCAACATTTTTATTGGTGACTGGGATAACTGGAATAATAGGCTGCTTATCAAATTTGTGGGTGATGCAACTTGGGATGTCTGGCCAACCCTCAAGAAGGCAAAATTGCAGTGTAATTGTAATCTGGACAGGCTGGAAGAGTGGGCTGAGAGAACAAGATGCTCTCCAACAGAGAGGAATGCAATGCCTTTAAGGAGGAAAAATGTAGGAACGCACACAAGATTCAGGGCTTGGAAGCACCAGGTTGGTGAAGGACTTGGGTGGGGTCATCGGCCGCAACCTGGACATGAGCCAGGGGTGTGAGGCAGCAGCAAAAAGGGCTAATGCAGTTCTGGCTGCATTAGAAGAAGCATCATATTACACATCCATGCGGTCCGTACTCCCCTCTACTCTCCACAGGTGGGATCACACCTGGCGTCTGACATTTCCAGAAGGGTACTGCCTGGTTAAAAAACGATACAGGGACCTGAGGACACGTCCTCGGTGGTCAGGCTGAAGGAACTTGGGATGTTCCATCTGGAGAACAGAAGAGACATGATTTCAGTGCTCAGGTACCCAAAAGAGGGCCTTAAGGAACTAATTTTCGATGCCACAGGACAGAAATAACAGGTCTAAGTTGCCACTGCACAGATTTTGTTGAAATGTAAGGAAAAGCTTCCTAATGGTAAAATGGATACAACAGTGGGTTCTCAATTTCTAGAGTTTTTAAAGGAGAGGTTGGACAGAGATGAAATTTAACCGATTTTCTTGCATGCTGCAGAAGAGAAATTGAGTTCCACAATTCCAGGATGATATGGTTCAAAACTGGCTGAATTTACTGCTGGACAGAATGGGGCATTTTTCCTTCCTTCTATACTACTATTGCTTGGATATGATTAGAGAGAGATTTGTTATTGGGGTGAAACCATAAAGAAACACGAGGGGCTCTTCTTCAGAACCATCTATATTTTCCCCTAAACCTACGCTGCCCTGAATCACCAAGCTCAACACTGTTTCTTTTCTCATCCCAGAATACAGGATCATGGAATTATGGCCTTAAATTACAGAAAGGCAGATTCAGCTCAACAACAGAACCAACGATCTGGGGCAAAGGTCCAAAAACAGCGACCCAGGGGCCATGTGAGCCCCCCTCCCCCAGTATTCCTTTTGCAACTGCAGAGGAGACAAGGCCACAATTTTAGACTTGCGGGAGGTTTTTAAGGAGCCAAATTGTGCACCTACTTCAACCTTCAATAGGTCCCTTTGGAACCGGTCTCACCTGCGTTTGAGACGGGGCTGCCCTCCAGCTGACCAAGGCTGCATCTCCTGTCCTGGGTCGCGACAGGGTGCAGAGCTGGATAAAGTGGCTTTCACTGGGATCCTTGCCCTGAGCAGGAGGGCTTCTGCAACCAATTCGTTTGCGACTAGAATCCGACAGAAACTTCATTTGCACATGGCTTGAACTTTTGTAGGTTTTCAAGAGGAAAAGGATGGGAGAACCAAGGAAAGCAACCACCTGCTTCTCTTCCTTTCCTCAAGTCAGTCACCTCAACACCTAGCATTGCCATCCTCAGCAGCTACTGAAGAGTCAGGTGGCCCACTAGAAAGCTGGCAAAATCATTTTAATTTTGACGGCCATTTCCGATCCGCTTGCTGCCTTGTGGATTGTCCCTCACTCTGCCTCTGCTGGGCACACGCCACGCTGAAAAGCTTGCCTTGGGGGAGGGGGGCGGGGGAGCTGCCAAAGGCTTGCCACTTCACTTCTGAATGCTTATTTGTTAGAAGGGACAGAACATCCAGGGCAAACCGTTCCCCTCGCCAGGGTCCAAAGTCAGCATTCATGAAGATTTACATTGGGGAGGGTGCAGGGGAAGAAAATACGGGGCAGCTCTTCCCCAACGCCCAGAGGGTTATGCAACACGCCCTCTGGCACAGCTTGGGGCTCATGGAAAATTAACTCTGGAAAGAAGGCTGCGTGTGGTTGGCAGCAGAACAACACCTCCTGCCAGCCCCAAGGAGAAAAGCCCCCTTGTGTGGCTGAACCCACGCAAGGGGGCAAAACGAAGGTAAGAACTGAAAGCAAGTGGCGCCACTGAAAGGAATACAGGGTGATTTGGTTCCTTCTCTCAAAGCTCCCTCAATATGGGATCCTCCAGAACGCACTGCAACTTCCCAAATTCCCAATTGGGGGGAGGGCCAACTCAAAATCACCTAATTAGCACCTTTTCCAACTAACACATTTTATTAAAAGGCGGAAGCTTTAATCAAGCTTCATTAAAAAAATGTGTTAGCTGGAAAAGGTGCTGCCAGACTTCTGATTTTTTTCCTATTATTACTAGTGAATTTAATTATTTCTCTCCTTTCCTCCAAACAGATCAAGACAGCATACAGCACCTGCTTTTCGTATTGGCTGAGTGGCCAAATCAGTTTACCTACAGGCTTGCATCATCGCTATTATAGATTTATATCTCACCTTTATTTGTGCAACTCAAGGCAGCCGACACAACCCTCTTGCCTATTTCCCAACAACCTTGTGAAGTGGGCTGGGCTGGGCGCGCGCGACTGGCCCAAAGTCCCCCAGCTGGCTTTCCTGCCTAAGGCGGGACTCGAAGGCGTGGGCTCCTGGTTTCTAGCTCAGCACCCTCACCACCACAATTGAGGCCTGGGACCTTGGTCACCCCAGGGCAGAGTTTCACGTTCTAACCGCTTTGCATGCAAGATCTGGACCCATTCGGTCGGACTCCATCAAAATCCCCCGGAACTTTAAAAAAAGATCTAATTGTACAATATCCGGCTTCTGAAATTCTGCAAAGTTCAGGTTTTTTCTTGCATGGCTATTTCTGTCCAATTTTGTTTCAAGCCTTTTGTCCCACTTAACCTTTCCACACTTCAGATGCAAATGTTTTCTTCCCAGTTTGCCTTCATGTTGCTCTTACCTCCCTTCTAATTGAACGGAGGGGCTGATGCGGGGGTGGGCGCGGAGCCACAGCTGCAGCTGGCTCAGCAGAAATCAAAACTCCCTAAGAAAACATTAAATTTTTAACATGAAAGCCACACTCTGGATATTTAGTTGTCTCTTCTGCTTATATTTGTAAGTTCCACAATCTTTAGCGCCCTCCTTTCTATTGCAGCAAGTGAACTTTGATTTACCTCCTCCCTCATTCAGGTTCCTGAGAGGTTATATTGCCAGACCGATAGTGTACTTGTTCCTTTATGCTCTGGAACATTTGCTGAATTGCAACGCTGCAATTAAGATATTGTAAGGGCAACTGCTGAGCGCTACCATCCTGGATGCCCAGAAGGGACTGGCATAACTGGAGGAGCTTATATAGGCAAAAAAAATTCCTTACAGCTTAGAAAGAGTGTCCCTCAAAGATACTTGTCACAGAAGGGCCAAGAGGAAATGCCCATGTAACTCCTCTGCTTCGTGAGCTGCACTGGTTGCCGGTTTGCTTCTGGGTGCGATTCAGGGTGCTATAAAGCCCCACATGGCACAGGGCCCGGTCCCTTGAGCGACCGCCTGTCTCCAGAACATCTGCCTGGCCGATTTGATCCTGCAGGGTTGGCGTGCACTGTTCCTTCGATTGAACAAAGCCATCTATCAGGACCCCAGAAGCCCACCTCGGTTCTCCCCCCGAGATCCAGATGGCCCCCACTCTATGTTGTTTAGAAGAGCTGTGAAGAGCCTTTGCCGAGGGAGGGTGGGGAAAATAGGAGGCAGGAACATTAGGTATGTTTCCCGCCATGAGTTATTCATAAGAAACGCAGGATAAAAATCTAATAAAAATAGTAGTAATAATAATGCTTGCCATATTTTACTTTTTAAAAATGTTTTATTGATTTTATTGTAATTTCTTTGTTTGATTGTTGTGAACCACCCAGAGCTGTTGAGAGTCAGGTGGCACACAAATTTAATTTACTATGTTGATCGCAAAGTCGGCCAGATGTTTAGACTGGATTTGGCATTTTTGTCCACCTATTGAGTCCTTCCCAGGACCTGGGATAGGCAGATGTTGTTTTTTAATAATATTCAAGGTATCGTCGCAGGATGTAAGCTGTTCCAAGTAAAGCTGCCATTTGCAATTGACTGATGGTGATTCTGTCAATGCCAATGGTGTTCCAGTGGTGCTCCAGATGTTTTGGGATCGCACCCAAGGCGCCTATTACAATTGGTACTACCTTTGCTTTCTTTTGCCATAGTTGTTCTACTTCTATTTGCAGGTCTTTATATTTTGTGATTTTCTCCAGTTCTTTCTCTTCTCTTCTGCTGTCTCCGGGTTTTGCAATGTACACTATCCAGACTTTTTTTTTGTCTTTCTTATCAACAATTGTTAAATCTGGGGGGTTGTGTGGCAGAGGCTTGTCTGTTTGAATTCTAAAGTCCCAGAGCACTTTAGCTTCTTCATTTTCTATTACTTTGTCTGTGTTGTTGTTGTCATTATTGGCTTTCCAGGCAAATTGATTTTCCCCACAAGACAGGACTTTCAGGACACAATGAGAGGTCATCCTGGGACCAGCCGCTGGACTCCTATAAGGGGGGGGATAAGCAAGCCATGGAAGCTTCTTCCCTGGTTTCGTGTGACATCCAAGCTTGTCCCAAGCCAGGAGCTGAACTCCTGAATCATCCAACAGGCTAAAGCATCAGCTTGCCCCAAAGACCCTGCCATCCTTCCCGAAGCCAGACTTGATCTTAGCCACAAGGCGGAGGAGCAATGCTCTCCTCCAAGCAGATCATACAGGCTTGGTGCCAGCACTGTTAACCGGTGTTTTGTTTGTTTGATTTTTTTATTTTTATCCCACCTTTATTATTTTTATAAATAACTCAAGGCGGCGAACATACCTAATACTCCTTCCTCCTCCTATTTTCCCCACAACCACCACCCTGGGAGGTGAGTTGGGCTGAGAGAGAGTGACTGGCCCAAGGTCACCCAGCCGGCTTTCATGCCTGAGGCGGGACTAGAACTCTCAGTCTCCTGGTTTCTAGCCCGTTGCCTTAACCACTAGACCAAACTGGTGTTTTGCCCTCAGAACCCTAACAAACTCTAAAAAAATAAAAATAAAAATGCTGCATGGGTGAAGCAAATATGTAACATTGGAAAGCAGGTCCATGCACGCGCACATACAGATGCTGATGCCAAGAATTCAAACAGGCTGTTCTTTCTTTTTTCCTGAAAGCCAGGAGCCTCCAGGGCAGAAGGGATGGAAATTCCCTCCCGTGCCTATATTTAGGATCAAAGTCCTTTCCCAGCACACACGCAGTCTCCGAGGGATCAAACTGCAGCGAACTTTCTTGATCTGGGGTTTCTGTGCCAACTTCAATACAAAGCTCTCTGCCTTTGAAAGAAGCCATTCCCCCACTACACGCTTCCAAGATACATGGAAAAACCATTATGAGGATAATCAACCGAAAAATCTATACAATGGCAAAACCAGACGCAGCCCATAAATAAGGATTTTCGCAGGCATTATTTAAAAGGGGGTTATTAAAGTTCAGCCTTCAGACTCCAAAGGCCCACCTGGCTTAAGAACCAGGTAACTGAGGGGGCCTGTATTTCTCTTGACATCTAGCCTTCGCTGCCTCGACTGCAGACGAGGATGAAAGAATGTCTGGCTTTCTGAATCAGGTGGAAGGATCTGAACAAGAGCAGATGCGGTCATTAATCATCCTCTCCCTGCCGACAGCATCCACGGAGAAGCGCTGGCCGTGGTCAACCGGCCGGGCTGGGCTTCCTCACAGAGAAAGAGCACAGCTCCTGTCCCAACCCTCTGTCGCAGAAGCTTTGCGCAACTCGAACCCGCCTCGCGAGGGCAGGCTGGAATAAATCAATCCAAAACATACCTCTTCATGGTGGATTCCAAACTGACTTCACTCTTTAGAAAAAGAGCTCTTGGGGGGGAAACAGACACGTGGCAGGGACTTTACCAAGGAGGCATCAATATGTTGGTTATATATTGGCTGATCTTATTTGAACCCCCCCGTGTGCTGCTTTGTTATAGCGCTGGTGGCGGCGGCTTTCTTGGCATTGACTATTTTTATTTCTTTGAGAAATGCCCAGAATGTTTACATTGAACATGTTGCAGAAATATAAGGTTGCTTAAGATGATCCAGCATAGTTGGAAATGATGGATATAAAAAGATGCTTGTTGCAGAAGGGATTTAGAGAAAGGCCTGTTTTGTCCAAAAGTGGACAAAACAAGGAAGGAAAAAGAATCTCTTTGACTAGGAAGGAAAAAGAATCTCCCAGCATTTGTCAAATACTTACTGAGATTTGTTATTTATGTTAGAATGCTCTGTTTGTCTCTTAGCTGAAGCCAATCCTTATTTGTTTATTTATATAAAGCATTTTTAAAAACCTGCTCTACAGCTGGCAAGACTCCCAGAACAGCTTATAGTTAAGTTTTTTTTTTAAAAAAAAGAAAATCAGTTTACAGGCTACGAAGTCTCAACACAAGGGGGGAGAGGCGTAAACACAGGCCCCAAATGTTGAGATTACCAAGTTTTTAGAGCTGTCTCCTCCGGCCTGGTGCGCTTCAGATGTGTTGGGAATTCTGAAGCTGTGAGCTGCAGGTGCCTGAAAAATCACCTTGCAACCTGATATTCCTAATCACCATTCCTAACACAAACCACGATTTGAGCTGCCAGGCCTACTGCAAAAAAGCCAAAGCCGCTTTCCTGCTTTCATGTTCCTCTCTGTTTCATGCCGAGCTGCCTCAAAGTCAGCGCACGCACAAAAATGGCTAGAATGGTGGTTTCCAATTTAGGTATCCCCATGGTTCACACATCACTAAGCCACGATTTAACCATGCTTGACCGCACTACATGTTATGATTTTGCACGCCATAATACCTTGCTTCTCGCAACATGCTAGGATGACAACAAATGTATTTTGTCTCAGTGCAACGTACAAATCTAACTCGAGGTCTAGCAAGCCTTTCCAGGGTTGCCTTTGAACGGAAGCCCAGTTCCTGAAGCGAACTGGGTTCTAAGCGCCACGAGGACATGAGGATTGTCAGGATCATAATGCGTCTCTGGAGAAGGTGCTGGCTGATTCAGAATATTAGCTGAGATGGCCGGCCAGCGCTTCAGGCCTCCCTGGTCAGTCTCCACCAGCAGCTGCTCTCCAGAGTTTCAGGCCAGTTTTTAACCGCCTCACCTGGGGATGCCCGGGTTTGGACCGAACCAGGGATAGGCCTGCAAACCAAGTTCTTCCGCTAAGCTAGCCTTCTGCCTCCTGTGAATAACTCTGCTGGGTGCTTCCTTGGGTCAGATGCTAGCATACTCAGACTGGAGTCCCCTCCTGGCTCCCTACCTTTGCGGCAGAGTTCGACACACCGTGGGCCACGTTCCGTATGAGGCCGCCGACGTTGCCGTATTTTATCAGCCCGGAGACTCCTTCGGAAACGTCGTTTAGGAGTCCCATGGGGTTGCCGAGGAAGTCCACAGAGCTCAGGATCCTTGCTGCTTGGCCGAGCAGCTCCTGGAAAACACAGTGTAACCATCACAACATGGATCTCACAGCACAACCAGCAAATTTAGGATTGGCTGCTCCGTCGAAACAAGAATAAAGGAACAGACTTTTCCCCTGTCATACTGTTCAGTGAAATAACTTCGAGAGATTATTATACAGGTAGTCCTCAACTTATGACCCCAATTGGGACCGGAATTTCCATTGTAAGTCGTTGTGGTCGTACGTCGAGTCACCATGTGATCGGACCCAATTTTATGACCATTTTAATGGTGGTCATTAAGTGAATCACAGGTTAAGCAAATTGCCATGGTCGTTAAGTGAATCCAGCTTCCCCAATGGGTGTTTTTTGCCGGAAAACAGCAAGAGTCCCTTGCAAGGGAGATGGGCGGGGAATAAATTGAAATAATAAATAAATAAAATAAATAAATAAAACAGTCGCAAAACGCGATTACGTGACCGCGGGACACTGAAACCGGTTGTAAATGTGAGCAGGTTGCTAAGCACCTGAAATGCGATCACGTGACTGCAGGGGGGGCAGTGCGACTTTTGCGACGCTGAGAAGTGCTTTACAGGTTGTAAAGCACCCATTCCGAGGCTGTTGTAACTTCCGACCGTCATTAAACAAATGGTCGTAAGTTGAGGACTACCTGTATGAGTTAATATATTGTCTCATCTCTGTGTCTGCAATTAAAACTCTGCAATTACAACTCCTGCCAAATATTAGTCTTAAAACAGGGGCGAGGCCAATATTACTACATATGCAAAGAGTAACTTTTTAAATTAAGTGCTTTTAAATTAAGCCACCCTTAGTTTGTCCTGGCTTCGCCCACTTCTGAGTGGTTCATCCTCCCCATCGCCCCCAAGGGCCACGTTTGGCCCTTGACAGCTGCCACCTCTATCCCAAAAAGTGCTCTCTCTACAGAACTGGCAAGAAAAGCACAGCCGAAAAACCTGGGAGCTTTGCGCCTTTGGGAGCTCCAGAAAAGCCAGTGCTACTCACTTCCTGAAAGTGTTTCAGAACATCGTTGACGATGAAGTCCTTTGTCTCGTACGGGTGAACTCTGGTGTAGGGATCCAGGTCTATCACGGCATCTTCAAAACGTACAAGAGGAAACCCCAGGGTGCTCTTCAGTGCCTAAACCAGAATATCCAGGAAGAATATATTCCTTGCTACGTCTATAATTCTGTAAAAAGGGCGCTTAAAAAAAAGCTCAGTTGAGAATTGGCTTGGGCTGTTTATGTGACCTGGAAATGGGTAGTAACTACTTTCCTTCGATTCCTGTCCAAAAATGAACTCAATCCCAGGGAAACGCTCTCCTCTTTCTGCTGTGTGATTTATTAAAAAGAGAAGAAATTGTGAAAATCTCATCTCCTTTTCCTCAGCACTGGTCTTTCTCACTCCCCACCACCTCCTACAATGCCAGTGCCGCCACACACACCTGACTGGGATATTGTTTCTCCACCAAGAAAACGTGGCATCTGTTCCACCTTCAGGACAACCCAGGTCAGGGTGGATTATGCTCCCACTGCTCGGAAGGGGTTAAAGTGGCATTGCAAGAATCTTACAGCACACTTTGATCTGTGGGATTATTATTGTTACCTGGAGTCTGCAAACAGAACTCTTGCTTTCCAGAGAGCCTGGATTTTTGGAAGCTAGTAAGGGCTCCCTCAACCATGCACACCTACAAAAATGCCCTGGAGGTATTCTAAACGCACTCTCCGGGCGATGGGGAGGGAGCCAAAGGACGTTCCATGGCGTGGCAGGGGTCTGTGGGAAATGCATGATGTTCACTTGGCAGGCCCACCACAGAAAGAGCATCTTGGAGGCCTGAAGAACAGTGGAACCTCTGCTACATTGAGCAAAATATCAAATGCTGACAAAGAGAGGGAAAACATTTGCCTGCAAAGATTTAAAACTTAAAAACCTGGTAGGATTTTACAGAGAATGGTCCACTGAGCTGAAAAACTGCAGAGAGGCCAGGCACTGAGACCAAGGGGACTCAACTAAGACTGGACAACTGACGGAGAGGTAGGCTGAACCGAGTTCAGGTTTTGTGCTAAATCATTAGGTAGTTTGCTCACTTTGCTCACTTCACTTTACTTAACCACTGTGACTTGTAAACCATAGTTTGGGACTCTAGTCTACTGAGCAGTGCTAGCCAATTGTGGCTTGTTTAACAGCTCATGGCTAGGCAAATAACAGCTTGGTGTGATGTGTGGTACCAAACTCCAAATTTCAACACTGAATTAGAAACTTTTTTTTTTAACAGAAGGAGATTTTGATTGTGGATCTGGTACTTTGCTATGGACCGGTCCTGACATAAAATTATTCATAAGAGCTTATTAAGCAGGGCGTAAACTTATTTTTATAAACTTATTTAATACCCCACTTATTTAAAGCATCCACAGAATCTTACCTTAAGATCTAAGGGGAGCTTGCTAGAAGTAAAGACACTCAGCTTTATTTGTGGCAGGCTAATTTTAATGTTTTCAAAATAGTATCTCTTCCTGGCAACGTCTTGATTGACGGGCTTTTCGTGGAGGTTTTCATCATAATTTTCAACCTCTGTTGCCAACAAGATAGGGAGAAAAACATATGCGTTATTAACAATAAATGCTGGGATATCTGTTTCAACCTCACCGTCGTTACAGAAGGAAACGAAAATAATAAGATCCATTCTGAAAGATAACTTGCAGGACCTGCTCCATAAGGCCTTCTTTTAAAAAACAATTTTTGGCTCCCTGTTCAGGGATGTCTGAACTTTGCACTCTGGTGTGTCCCTCAATCAGCACCAGGCATATTGTACAGATTGGACAGAACTTTGTAACAGAATTCACTGAGAAAACACAGGAACGGATTAGGGGTGGGCAAGCTGTATTCTGCCAAACAGCTGGAACATTTGCAGGATCCACAGAACTCACAGCCGACGGGACAACGTACCTGATTCTGACTGGTTGTAGCCAAAGAAGCTGAGAAGTTTAAGGAGCAGTTTCTCCTCAATCTGGACCGTGAATTTGCTTGCTGTGATCATCAGGTGCTGGAACAAAAGAGGGCTATTCTAGCACTCTACCCACATGCACATACAAAGCACTTGGAAAAGGAGACAAGGAGATGACACTGAAAGGTCACAATCACATGTGCTTGCTAAGAGAGCTGTAACATATGAGAACCTCCCAGCAAGTGCTCCGAATTTCAGCCTCTTGGAGTTCCTGTTCCTGTCTTAGAAGGAATACGTAGTACAAGGGCCGGTCTCCACATTGAATCAGAACTAATTCCATGGGGCTGATAGAAAACTAAAACACAAGATTGAGGTTTGCTAAGAGACAACCATCGACCAAGTCACTTTTCTGCCATCTTGGCTTTAAGAAGCATTTGAGAGTTGGCAAAGATGTGATCAAAGAGTAGCCTTCCTCATCCTAGCCTCTTCCAGACCTGTCTTGGACTGGAATTCCTAGCACTGATGAATCCCAAGCAAGGCTGGCACCCACTCCCCGTTTTGAGCGCTCTCTTCCAAAAGAATGGCCTTCAACAGCCAGAATTCTCCGTATGAGACATAGAAGGTGCCCAGGCTGGAAGGCTGCTGGAAGAGATTGAACACAGTTGCAACCAGGCAACTGTCGCATCTAAAAACAAGCCCAATGTTTTTAGATGCAACGTAGAGCAAACAAGGGGCCAGAATAGAAATGTACGTTGCTTAATAAGCCTGAGGAATGTTTTTCAGACTGTTTTAGTTCAGTTCCTAAAAGGGTAGACTTGTTAGTTACTTCTGGCAAAAGACACAAAACAGCTAATTAAGTAGTTTGCCCATAAACTTTTGTGCTTATAGTCCAACACAGCAGCTGCTGGCAAGGGGGGGGGGGCAGATGGAAGAAGGGGGGAGATGAAAAAAGAGGAGACACAGAATTACCTACAAAGAGCAATTTTCCTCAACTCTCACCCAGACAGTTTCCTCAACTTTCACCAGGCGGTTTACCCGTTATGGTTGATGTAAGGAGTGTAACTGTCCTGACTTCGAGTGAAGGAACACGCTGAGACTTGGTGTACAGGCTCTAGTGTTTTATTGTTCTACTCTGCTAGACAGAATCCAGCTAAACTGAAATGAACTAGTAATGCTCAGAGAAAGGGCCCAAGAAATTAGGGCGGTGCCATCTTCAGCCTCTTACGATGAAAGCAAAGCGATTCAGTACTGCGCATGCATTTATCCCCCTGGAGGGAGCCCCCTCCTCCTTCACCAGTTATCTCCCTGACAGTAACTGAATAACTGGTATAATGTTTGCAACTGATCCCTCTGGCCTTTGCTTGCTGATGTCACATCTATCAGATGGCCAAGTCTGAACGCTGGAGTGTTTGGCACGATTATGGAACTACTCTAGGACCTTTCTCAGTAGGGAAACAGAGGTAAAAAGTGCTGCGAACCAATCAAATACAAGGAGGGGTTCTTTGGGCCATCAGCAACCGTGGGACAAGGACTCGACGCCTGTATCGTGCCTTGTTTTACAACTGTGCAATAGGTGTTACCGTGCTGTGGAAGAACGGACTTGCCTGATCTGCTCTAATGCACTTCATGCCAGAGATGGTACAATTTAAAGATAAGCTCTTTAAACTGAAAGATCAGCGTTTCTCAACCTCGGCAACTTTAAGATGTGTGGACTTCAACTCCCAGAATTCATCAGCTGCTGCTGATAAGGTGCTGCTGCTCTTGCTACACACAGCAGCTGCTGGCAGGGGGGGGGGCAGAGGGAGAGGGAGGAAAGGGGGAGATGGAGGCATGGCTGGCTGGGAATTCTGGGAGTTGCAGTCCACACATCTTAAATTTGCCGAGGTTGAGAAACACTGTTTAGATGCTCCACTCCATATATCCTATTTTAACACCCACCACCTGCATTTGCTATCAGAGGGAGCGATGTGCCAGGACAGAGGCAGAGTTTACATTTCTTTCTGGCTCTGCAACATCAGTGGTCAGAGCCTTTGGAAGCTGGATTACCTTGTATATGTCACTTAAAGAACTTTTACTGGGAAATTTCATAGCGTTCAACTGCATTGCTGGGCCGGTTTCGGCAATTTCATTTTCACCCATCTTGGGGGTCAGGAAGAGCATGAACGGCTGAGTAGTGCGGAGGAGTTGGTTGTCTACCTAGCAAAAAGCAGGAGAGGGGAACAGATGTTAGGATGCTTCCAAGCTCTCGGCCAAAAACAGTGCTCTGACCAAAACAGAAGCATTTTCCAGATGCCAGAATCAATTAGTCAATCAACAGACAAGCAAGCCGAGGAAGCTTGACAAGGCACAGGAAAATCCTGCAAACACCGTTCAACGTCCCTCCCCAACCTCACATCTTCCAGACATGCGGAAATCAACTCGCGGGATTCTTAGCAAGGCGGTGCTAACTGGAATCTAGGAAGCTGGGGAAGACTGCACAGGGATAACCATCAGCAGCTTTCAGGGGCTTAATTACAAGGTTATCGTCTTATTTCTAATTTCAGATGAGTTGGTGTGCCTTAAAGTAAAGGTAAAGGTTCCCCCCGCACATTTGTGCAGTCGTGGGCGTGGTAGCTCAGTGGGTAAGACGCCAGGCTTGTCGATCGAAAGATCGCAAGTTCGGAGGTTCGAATCCCTAGCCCTGCGTGCAGAGTGAGCTCCCGCACTCGCCCCAGCTCTTGCCAACCTAGCAATTCAAAAGCATGCAAATGCAAGTAGATGAATAGGTACCACTTCGGTGGGTAGGTAACAGCGCATGTCATGCCGGCCACATGACCACGGAAGCGTCTTCGGACAATGCTGGTTCTTCGGCTAACAAACGGAGATGAGCACCGGCCCCTAGAGTCGGACACGACTGCACAAATGTGCTGGGGGAACCTTTACCTTTTTTATTACCCCCCCACACATTTGTGCAGTCATGTCCGACTAATTTAGGCTTTATTTTAACTTATTTATTGTGAACCGCCCAGAGTTCCCCATGAGGGGAGATGGGCAGTCATATAAATAAATAAAATAAATAAATAAATAAATATTAGTAAACATGATTCATTTACCATTTTCCTACTATTCATTTAATTAAACTGCATAACATGATGTTCATATATACAATTGTTTTTGTTGGCTTTTTCTGTTTCTCTTCTGTCATTTCCTTTTTTGCACATAATCAGTATTTTTTATTCTCATGATGGTTGGTTAGATGTTTATTTGTTAGATTCTATATACTTATTTAAGTTCTACAAATTTCACTGGGTACTCTTGCAAGGTTTCTAAGAGTGAAATAATAAACTGAACTGCATCTTTATGTGATGAGGACCATTTCTTGCCAAGAATTCCCTGTAGATACGTAGCATCCTTTCACAAGTCTATTTTATACGTCAGATGCAAGAGAACACGCTTTTCCCTTAAGAAGTCCACATTTTAACGTTGGAAGAAATAATACTCTTTCATAACCAGTTTGGTCTAGTGGTTAAGGCAACGGGCTAGAAACCAGGAGACTGAGAGTTCTAGTCCTGCCTTAGGCACGAAAGCCGGCTGGGTGACCTTGGGCCAGTCACTCTCTCTCAGCCCTAGGAAGGAGCCAATGGCAAACCAGGAGACTGAGAGTTCTAGTCCCGCCTTAAGCATGAAAGCCGGCTGGGTGATCTTGGGCCAGTCGCTGTCTCTCAGCCCTAGGAAGGAGCCAATGGCAAAACAGGAGACTTAGAGTTCTAGTCCCGCCTTAGGCATGAAAGCCGGCTGGGTGACCTTGGGCCAGTCCCTGTCTCTCAGCCCTAGGAAGGAGCCAATGGCAGACCAGGAGACTGAGAGTTCTAGTCCCGCCTTAGGCATGAAAGCCGGCTGGGTGACCTTGGGCCAATCACTCTCTCTCAGCCCTAGGAAGGAGCCAATGGCAAACCAGGAGACTGAGAGTTCTAGTCCCGCCTGAGGCATGAAAGCCGGCTGGGTGACCTTGGGCCAGTCACTGTCTCTCAGCCCTAGGAAGGAGCCAATGGCAAACCAGGAGACTGAGAGTTCTAGTCCCGCCTTAGGCATGAAAGCCGGCTGGGTGACCTTGGGCCAGTCCCTGTCTCTCAGCCCTAGGAAGGATCCAATGGCAAACCAGGAGACTTAGAGTTCTAGTCCCGCCTTAGGCATGAAAGCCGGCTGGGTGACCTTGGGCCAGTCCCTGTCTCTCAGCCCTAGGAAGGAGCCAATGGCAGACCAGGAGACTGAGAGTTCTAGTCCCGCCTTAGGCATGAAAGCCGGCTGGGTGACCTTGGGCCAGTCCCTGTCTCTCAGCCCTAGGAAGGAGCCAATGGCAGACCAGGAGACTGAGAGTTCTAGTCCCGCCTTAGGCATGAAAGCCGGCTGGGTGACCTTGGGCCAGTCCCTGTCTCTCAGCCCTAGGAAGGAGCCAATGGCAAACCAGGAGCCTGAGAGTTCTAGTCCCGCCTTAGGCATGAAAGCCGGCTGGGTGACCTTGGGCCAGTCCCTGTCTCTCAGCCCAACTCACCTCACAGGGTGGTTGTTGTGGGGAAAATAGGAGGAGGAGGGAGTATTAGATTATGTTCGCCGCCTTGAGTTATTTATAAAAAAATAAAGGGATAGAAAATAATAAAATAATAAAATAAAATAAAATAAAATAAAATAAAATAAAACAAATAATAAGATAAATAAAATAAAATGATGAAATGAAATGAAATGATAGAATGAAATAAAATAAAGTAACAAGGCAGGGATCACTTTCTATATAAAATAGATGATGGGACAGCTATCCTGGAATTGGTTAGCTAGTGAACACAGTGAGGCCAGTCCCTCAGAATACATCTGTTGAGTTACCTGCACGTCTTGTATGCTAAGCTCAAGCACTTGACTGGCTGACAGCTGGGTGAAATGGACATTAATGCCCGTGAAACTTGCAAATATCAGTTCTTCAGGGGCTCTGTTGACCAAAGACAAGCCTATCCCACCTTCTAATTTCAGCTGCACCTGTGAACAGGGGCACAAAGTTATTTGTGGAGGAATCAAAACAAACCTGCGGACATCCTTGCCAGAGCCACCCCCCAAAGCACGCTTAGTTCTGCTGACTCACTTCCAACTCTTGCTCCAGGTCAGGGTTCTTCAGCTTCCACAGATCTTGATCCAGCTCCTCCCCTTCATACGAGACACGATCATTTCTGCGTTGGTTGAAGTCAGTTATCTAATACAGGAGGCAGTGTTAGGGTTCCTTCAGGCTGCAATCCTATGATATTCACAATAGTCGCGATGTCCAAATCCACCATATTGGAGCAAAAATGTGTTGTGCAATACCCAACACACGCTTGATTTGCAAGAGGGGTGTCTGAGAAATCCAGCACGGATTTCTTTTCAGGCAAAATCAGCAAAAATTGGAAGGGATGACATTAATGAACACACATTCCACCAAGTCTGTTAGCATTCTCTGGAAATCCTCCTGTGCTCAGAAATTACAGGCAACCCTGCACATATAGGGCATATTGCTTGCAAAAATATGGGCCTTAGGGCAAGCTGCATGCAGAAATATGGGCTGATTTCTTGCATTTTTAAAAACCGCTTGAGGTAGAAAAGACAGACGGACGAGTGAATACACATGAGACTGACATGGACATGACAGACTGATCCCAAAGTTTCTAATTCCTCCAAGTTGAACAAGCGTGCGCTATCTTTATTTGCGCCGTAAGACTGTGTCCACAGACTAGCGGAACACATCCACGAACACCAACTAGCAGTCAGAAGACATGATGAAAACTCCTTAATCTCACAACACATGGACAGACTCAACCATACTTTCAACTGGGAAACTGTGAGCATTTTAAACCAAGCCAAATCCAAAAACACTAGAGAATTCCTGGAAGCTTGGCACTCAGACAAAGCAGCCATCAACAGACACATAGAGGTAAACAACATTTACATACCATTCATAAGAGACAATAGAAAAGCCAGAAGACCAGAACACCTCCTTGCCAGCAATCATCACCCAGACAGGCAAAGATTAACACCAGGATTAGCACCAGAGGAGCAATCAAACAACACAATATACCCTAATCAAGGAACTATTAACTCAGTCAATCAACCAAGCAGCAAACAACAACCCAGTCAAGGTACTACCAAGGAGAGTACAACACCCCCACCAACACAGGCAGGACAAGCCAGGGTAGATAAACAGAGAGCAAGTCACACTCCCTTTTTGCACTGAAGATGTTGCCTAGCCTGGCAATGAAAGGTCTGCAAGAAAACAACAAGGCTCAGAGAGCACCAAGGACTCCACTGTGTCCACTCATTGGAGCTGGAGCTCTTATGTACACAGCCTGGGACCTTATTCTTCATGGGCTTCAAGCTATGGAATTACAAGAGAATTGGGAGGCGTCTCCTCTGTGTCTCTCTGGGTCTCGCAAGGTGAGTTTAAAAAAAAAATGAGGACACACAAGCATTTGGAGAGGGGGGATTACTCTGTTTCTCATTTATTGCTACAACTGCTTATTACCAGGCTTGGTTTAGATCAAATGGAAAAAGCAACAACCATCACCTGCAGAACTCTGGTTGGCCCGTCTGGAACGACCTGGACTGCCAAGGCTCCAGAGCCAGCCCTCATCTTTTGGTTGATGAACTGCTGCTCCGGCGGGACTGGACTCAACAGTTCAAGCGAAGTGTCAGGCCCAAGAACAACTTCTGCACCATCATGAAGCCCGGCTCTGCCTCCTTTGGCCTAGAAGGAAAAGAGAAGACGACAACAGAGGAAAGATGAAGGGGGGGAAATCCACACACGCAAACGCAGTATGAATAATATTTTCCATTCAGTAGATTGGCACTTCCAAATTTCCAAGAAAACATAGGATTGGAAGAGACCAAGCCGGTCACCTAGCCTGCCTCTTGCTCAGTGCCAGATCTACACTGCAGAGTGGGAGGACAATACTCCTAAAGGTAAAGGTCCCCCCCCCCGCACATTTGCGCAGTCGTGTCCGACTCTAGGGGCCGGTGCTCATCTCCGTTTGTTAGCCGAAGAGCCAGAGTTGTCCGAAGACGCTTCCACGGTCATGTGGCCGGCATGACGCACGCGGAACGCTGTTCCCTACCCACCGAAGTGGTACCTATTCATCTACTTGCCTTTGCATGCTTTCGAATTGCTAGGTTGGCAAGAGCGGGCGCTCACCCCATCACGCGGGACTAGGGATTTGAACCTCAAAACTTGCGATCTTCCGATCGACAAGCCTGGCGTCTTACCCGCTGAGCCACCATGCCCCTTTCTGGACCGACCATTAAAAACCTATCTATTCAAGCTGCTTCAAAAACATTCCTATCCTCTTCTTTTATGCTATTTTGTGGGCTGTTTGGCCAACTAACGAAGCCACAAGTCCCGTTATACACTGACTTGGGAGCCAGAATTGCTAGATTCAGTGGGGCTTACCGGGGAAGAAACCTGCCTAGGATTGCAAGCTTCAACAGCATCATCCGGGGAAAGGGCAAATGTGGCTAATACAGACCAAGGTTTTGTAACAAATGAATAGAACAAGGAGGAAGAATTGCATGGATTAAAGAAGGAGGTAAATGGAGGAACCACAAATGTGAATAGAATCTCCTTAAACGTTCTTAAGCATGCATCTGTTCTACAGATTCTTTCCAGATGTATAAATCAGAATAGCTACCCTGGCATTATGAAAACGCACCCTCCCCCTCCCCCCACCTTTTCTGTAAAATCAGCTTGGATTTGGAAAAAGTCCTTTTTCTTACAAAAAGACAATTCATCGTAGTCATTTCAATTTAAGCTTTTCTTTCTTTTTTTCCAAGACTCCCCATTCGGACAAGCAAGAAAGATAACTCAGAAGAGTTTTAGTAACAATGAAAATCTGGAAAATATGAGCACAATTAACAAAGCATATGGACCATAAATCTCTCCTCCAAGAAAAAGTTTTGATAGAACAGAAGGCTATCTGGATTGTTAATTTATTGTTGCAATTTAGAGGATCTATGGAAAGAACCCAGAGGGAGTGAGAAATGCTGCCTTCTATATATCTACAAATCAGAAAGTCTTTTGATAGTAGAAATGCATCAGTTTTCAATATAACAATTCCAGGTAATGTTTGTTCATGATGTTTTGAAATTTCCAGTAATACAAGAGAATTATAAAGATGTTTATGAAAAGTACTTGAATAAAACTGTAAAAATAATACAACAGTGAAAAAATCCGCAAAACCTATTGATAAATGTGGCTTGTGAATTGTTTAAAAGAGATCTTTGAGATATAAATTCTGAATACTAAATTCACCATGCAGAAACATTTTAATTAGCTCTCTCCTGCAACAACTCCGGCGCTCAGCATGCAAATATTGCTTTTGTATGTCCGTTGCTCTAACGGAGTTGCAGCAGCACAAATACCCAACGTAACAGTTTTGTTTAAGGAAATGTATATTTACAGTCTTCAGATGCAAGAGAGAAGCAGGGTGTCAGGAGACAAAAAGGTTTCCCGAAATATTACAGGCCCCACTATAGAAACTGGTCAACTTCACAGGATAAACGGAAGCAAAAGTTGTCCAGCCTAGGAAGAGCTGTGTGTGTGTGTGTGTGTGTGTGTGTGTGTGTGTTTGTGTGCGTGTGTATGCATGCCTAGGTTCTTCACAGCCTCTAGAATAATTTACTTCCCTAACTGTTCCTGGACTGGATGCTGACTGCTTATAGCAGAGCTTTCCAAACTCTTCATGTTGGTGACACACTTTTTAGACATGCATCATTTCGCGACACACACTTACAGCAGGGCACAAGACGGTCACTAGGACCTGCACGGAATCCTGGCAGGGCTCGGAGGCAGCAGGGCACAAGGCAGGCACTAGGACCTGCGTGGAATCCTGGCAGGGCAGGTTTGGAGGCAGCAGCCGCCGCGACACACCCAGACACTGCAGCCGACACACTAACATGTCGCGACACACAGTTTGGAAAGCTCTGGCTTATAGTCTCATGTCTCTCTCTGATACCTTCTCCCATTCCAAGGCCAGTGTTAGAAGGCAGATGCCAGACCTTACGTACTGACCTTCAACTTCCCTCTGCCCTTGTGGCTAAACAAGCTCCACACACACCAAGCACACTCTGTTGAGCCCAGAAGCTGCTTTCCATCGTGCTTCATTCAGAAAGAAAATGTTCTCCCCCCGAAGACGGCCCTGTCTGCCTCAAACCATCATGGGGAAAAGACCTCTGCCAACCTGCACTGCAAGTCCGTGCATGCCGCACAGTAATTTCCCGTCCCGAAAACTCCACGTCTGGGTGGTACTACGCCGCCTGTCTGGTTTTCTCAGCATCAGAGGCTCATATCTAGAACAACAACAACAACATTTCAGTGTCTGCATTTCATCAGGTTCAGATGACTTGCACATCTGCCTTTATTTCATGGGATTTCTGCCCCAACTCCCGAAAAACCCTTTCCTGCAAAAGCTGCTTTGCAGGACACAACCCCCAGCAATCACTGGTTGATGTTCACTGAGATGGAAATATATGAATAAATGTATACTTTAACCCTAGAACACCCAGCTTCAGCTCTTCGAACCTAGAAACGTGTTAGGATCGAAGTCATCCAGAGCTGGTTAAGAAAACCAGGGGGATTTCAACTCGTTTAAAACCGATGAGCACAACTGCGTGGTTTTAATTTGCTAGCCCCCCTAAGAAAACATGTGCTGCTAAAGGATAATACGTGGCAATATTTTGCCCCAAGGTTTCAATCTAACCGAGCTCGTGGGAGGCAGAAGAGGTCCCGAACGCCTCCCACCTGTTATCCGTGACTGCCGCCAGCCCCGCGATGTCCAGGATCATGGAGGATTCTGCGGAGCGAGGAGGGGTGGGTTTGTTTGGGTGATGGGGGACAGCAGAGCCTTCGTGACACAGCATGCCAGTCCCCGTCATTCTCCACAACTGAGAGCGTTTCCCCGGCTCCTGCGAGCAAGAGGTGGCAATGAAACCGAGAGGCCGCCAAGAACGACGCACAGTCCATGTTGCAAGACCTCCCTACTCCTCCCCGTCCTGAGCAGCATCCCTTGGAAGGAAAACGAAGCAACAAAACTTCCTCCTTCCCAGAGATCCACAGGAACCAGTTTTCTCATCCTCCACCACAAGGGGCAGAGGTAAACCACCAATCCGCTTCTCACTGGCCCGATAATCATGCTGGTTCGCAGGGGAAACAGGCTGGGCCCCCAGGATGTTCGCAAGGAAGCCACATTTCCCAGTAAGCCCTGTGACGTTCCCCACCTTTTTCTTTAAGATGACTCTCTGCGTCTTGGGAGAAACATCCAGGACAAGCTCAGCAGAGTCAACTTCCTTGTTTGCAGCAACGGGCCTTCCTGTTTCTTCCTGGACCCTGGAATTTCAGAGAAAATTGAGGGAGGGAGGGAAGGAAGAGAATCACAGGAGCTTTAGCTTTATTGAGATTCTGACTGAGTGGAAAAGTTGGGTTGGGCAGTGAATATTTGGGTGGGAGAGCCTAGGAAACCCCGGCCTAGCCTGGGAAATTAAAAAAAAAGATGACAATGGCAAACCGTTTTGTCCTGGTGGCCAAAAAAACACCTGTCTGTTCTATCCCAAGAAGTCAAACAACTTGAAAGAGACCAGTACATGCTTTACTTGCATGGAGGCCCTTTTTCCGTACCAGGTGGTGTCTGAAAGGGGGCAGGGCTCAGAATTCATCTGGGTGTCCTTGCTGGGACAGGAAGATCCCCTTCCCCAGTTTTGGAACAAGCCCCCTCCCCAAAGAACCTAGAGAAGAAAATTTAGGAACAACCATAACGGAACTACATGCAAGTAGCTGCAGATACTGTCAGAGCCCTGAGATGTTCCTCATCCCACTCGGAAACTACCTGGCTGGGCTGGAGGCCCGTCTCTGCTGCAGAAGGGGACCTGCACAATGAGTCCCATGGACTTCTTCTACAAGAGCGCCAGGGCATCCAAAAGTGGAACATCTAGAGCTGTCCGAGAGCAGGATCTCCTGCCTCCTAGCTCTTGAGGGCAACTGTTTTCTGCAACACTCTTTTGTCACAGGAGGGGTAAAATTCAAGCTTGTGGTGCCTTATGAATGAGAATAGAGGGCCATGCAGTAGCCCTACCAATGTAGGAAAAGTTAAGTGTTGACGGTGAATAGGTTGCTTGCAAACTAGACATCTAGTGGAGTGGGCCCGAATTCTCTGTAGGGTATTCTGTTATATTCTGTTCTTCATATGCCAGTTCCATACATGTCTTAATCCACTTGGACGGGCAGGTGATGTTTATCACCCTGTTCGACTGTTGGAAAGATAGTAAAAGACTGAGGAACTGATCTTTTCTGTTATATCCGAGGAGCCTGATTTCCCAGGCTATCTTGATGGCTCATCTGACATACAGTGTCTGCCATTTCTTCTCTAGTTGGATTTCAGGTTTAGGGCAGAAAGAAGGATCATTTCCTAGCTGTGGTTGAAAACCGAGTTCACCTGATGCATCAAGGCTGGATCTAGGTAGTGTCTAGCTGTCCTTGTGGGTGGGAGGTTAATACAACTCATCTGCCTATGGACCCATGCAACATCAGTTGCATGGGTTCTAAAGCGGTATCTCACAGGGTCAGGCCACAGATGTTAACAGGTCTCCCCCCCCACTCCCCATGAGATTTCTTCATCCTGTCTTCCAGGTCATATAAGCCAACCAAATGCCAACTGTGGCGTCCTTGGTGCTCTCTGAGCCTTGTTGTTTTCTTGCAGACGTTTCATTGCCACTCTGGCAATGAAAAGTCTGCAAGAAAACAACAAGGCTCAGAGAGCACCAAGGACTCCACAGTTCAACCCTGAGCTACAAATATTCTCTTCGAGAAATGCCAACTTGTTTTGGACAAGACATGAGAATATAAACCAGGAATTGACTAACTTTTAACTACTTAGCTCACTTCCAAGACTTACCCTAGCTTACTCAAGAAACCACAACTCAAAAGACATTCTGAATGTTGGTGTTACACATGAGTACAGGGAGTGGGATTTGCTTCAGAAGAAGCTTGGAAGGACCATCATATTAATTCTCCATTTTAGCCTTCTGCCCCCTTGCTTCCTCTGAATGCAGGACCAACACACCCCAAAGAGCCTCCTATTTACACAAGCCAGCATGGCCACAGGAAAGCACTGCAAGACAGTCTTTCGTAGTAACAACAGGGAACAAACAAAATTCTGCCTTATGAACCCTGAAATCAAACACAGTATCGGACAGTGTATCAATACTGCAATCAGATAGGCACCAGCCAAAGTCAACAGAGCCTTTTTGGAATACAGCAACAGAGGAACTGCAGAAATCAAACAAACAAAAAAACAAACATCCAAAGCTACAGGTGGAAAGTTTACCCTGAGAAAGTGTAAGTGGCAGCAATGTAAATGAAGTTTTCGTAATACAACTGCTTGTTCTCTTGAAAGTCGTTCATGCAGCATGTGATCTCGGAGGAGCCGGCCCCTTTGACCGTCAGCGTGACGTAAGGCGGGAGGGTGGGCTCGTCCCAGGCGTAGTCTAAAGAGGTAGCAGGCTTCACTTCGGTCCTGAGACGGGGCTCTGCAACACTGTGTTGGGTAAACACAACTGGGACCTATGATAACAGTAACAAAAACAGGAAGACCGTTTGCATCAGAACTCAATCCATAATGAGATGAAGCTTGACCAGGACCTTATCTAAGTGGAGCTGTTATTTGCAGCAGTATTGCGCTGATGCACTTATTTAAGAGAATCTATATCCCTTCCATTGTACAGGCAAGCGTCTTAACGCTTCATCTCCCAGAGTGTGCTCAGCAGTGGCTGTTCCCCCTGGGGAATTCTGGGAGTGCAGGCCCAGGCTGGATAAGCCAGAGCTACAGTGATCATACCCAACTTCGGTGCCCTCCTGATGTGTAAGAATTCAACGCCCAGAATGCACAGCAACAGCCACACTGGCTGGGAAATTCTGGGAACTGGAGCTCAGACGTGTGGGGAGATCCCAGATTTCTAGGAAGGCTCCCATCCAGTAACGTTTGAAGTCACCCAGTGTATCTCCCGCAAAGCTAGAATTCAAACTGTGGCCTTAGCAATCCATGCTCCAACAAGCATTCTTACTTTGCCCTCTGCATAGCAATTAAAGACTCACAGTTGCCTTTTACCTTAGAAAAGTTGTCGATGCGGTATGGAGGTGGAAATTTATCGGTGTCGCTGAACGAAACACAGTACGTCGCTCTCTTCAAGGTGATCTCGACTTGGAGGAAACTGCATTTGCCAAGGGTGTCCCTGCAGAACGTTAAAGGCAAACAAGCCCTGCGCGTTTTGCAACCTGGGAAAGCACTCCAGGTCGTCTCATTGTAAATGCTCATTCATAAACCGAGCTTCAGGCTTCCCAAGGGTAAGATTTCAATGTTTATAAAACAATAATCTAAAGAATGGCATTCCTGAAGCTAACTGGTGATCGGGTGAATTCTCAGAACAAGGTAACACTTAAATAACAACACAAAAGGACTCACAATAGACAAACTTTTTCAGAAAAGTTATTGGATATAACTTCCCAGTGAAAAAGACTGTGTGGGCAGAAATATGGCAGAAATACAATGATATCTAAATAAGGCTCTTTTGCTCTTTCAGGGACCACCTATGCCTCCTTCAACATGGCCACCTCCAGATGTGTAGGTAAAGGTAAAGGTAAAGGTTCCCCCCGCACATTTGTGTAGTCGTGTCTGACTCTAGGGGCCGGTGCTCATCTCCGTTTGTTAGCCGAAGAGACAGCGTTGTCCGAAGATGCTTCCGCGGTCATGTGGCCGGCATGACGCGCGTGGAACGCTGTTACCTTCCCACCGAAGTGGTACCTATTCATCTACTTGCATTTGCATGCTTTCGAATTGCTAGGTTGGCAAGAGCTGGGGCGAGTGCGGGAGCTCCCTCCGTCACGCGGGGCTAGGGATTCGAACCTCCGAACTTGCAATCTTCCGATCGACAAGCCTGGTGTCTTACCCGCTGAGCCACCACGCCCCTCTGTACAGAATAGAACTCCCCAAATTCCCAGTTTGACTGCAGGCTGGGGACTCTCAACCTCTCTGGAGAGGCCAAGCTAAGGAAATCTTGTCAATTCGGTCACACGTTTGGTTTATGCCACAACATCTCCTCACTTTCTACCTCATATTGATGTGGAAGGAATTGTTCTTGTTGACCTCAAAACCTCCAGACCAAATGCAGTTGGGGACGTCCATCAGCCGGACACACAGCAACTGGTCGTAATCATTGCGCGGCCAGTGGAAGACCACGCTTGAACCCGGGAGGGTGGAGATGTAGCCATCCGGATTGGAAGTTCCCTAATGTCAAGGGGAGGAAGAAACACACAGTCCAACTGGCGCCATTTACCAGGAATCATTCTGCTATATGACAGAGAGAGAGAGACGTATCTTAGCAATCACATAAGCCATTAAGGCTCTCCTAAACGGTGTGATTACACAAGCAGCTGCAATAGTCTTGTGGGACCAGTACAATCTTGGATATTCAGGCACTGGACACTTGTGCCAGAGTAAATATGTCTCCTTACCATGCAACAATAAAGCTGGTTAAGTCATACTGGGGGCAAAGCCCACAGATCAGGAGAGAGCGGCTTTTTTACCTGTCCTCTGGCAAATGCCCTCTGGGCAAAGACGAGCGTGTGCGTGGAGTTATTGTCCAGCAGGTAGCGAGGTGCAAACGTCACCATGCAAGTGTCAATGTAGCGACCTCTGCCCTTCTTGACATCGATACCTGGTGAACACACAGCCAATTAGGACACGAGCCGCAGGAGCCTGGCCATCTCATAGTAAGAAAGGCACGACCAACATTTATTTCGTCATTTATTTGTTGCCACCCGTTCCCAAAGGCTCTGAGCGGCTAACAATAAAAAACACAAAAAGAACCTAAAAAAAACCATAACCCCACCCCAAAAGAATAATAAAAAATCCCAATAACATTGTAAGGGACAAAGGAAAACAGACCAAGTCATGAGTCCGCCAATGTCCACATTGGGTGCAAAGGGAAAATTGGCTTGTTTTGATTCACAAGAATGCCAAGATTGAAAATGAATGAATTGCCAATGCTTCCAAAAATACCTCCCTTCCCCTCTCACGCCTCTCTTCCGATGCTGGCAAACGCATCAGCACTCAGCCGAGAACAGTCTCTCCCTTGGCCTGGGTGAAACCTACTTGTGAAGATGCATTTTCTTTTCTATTCTCTGCTCTCATCCTTACTGAGATTGTTCTCTTTTATGTTGCTTTATATTGTTTTGGGGCCTCCCAACTCGCAGGACAGCTGCAAGGTGGGAGGCCTACGGATCTCCAGAGGGAGGTGCTGCAACAGAGAAGGCGCTCTTCCCAGGGCCCAGCGGATGACATTGTTTAATTGGAGGGTCCTGGACTGCACCCACTCCGCCTGATCTTGCTACTGGGGGAATGGGCGCAAGGGGTTCAGTAGGTGGAGCCGCGCAAAGGCCTTCCTGGCCACAGTTGCGACCTGCGACCTGCTCTTCGTTTGCTAACTATCAACTGTGACTGCTGTTAGACATTCTTTCAAATGCCCAAAATCTAGATTTAAATACATGAACAATCTACTGTACTTTTCTTTCGTTCCAGCATGAGGGCAGAAACATTTGCTTCTGGTTTTAGCTAATGTCAGTTATTCGTCAGATTTGAATCCAGATAAACTGTGGTTTGTTTGTTTGTTTGTTTAACTTGAGTTGGCGCTGCCCGTCTCACATATGCGCCAAGCAAGTCAAAAACAATATAATAAGAAACAACGTACAACAAACACCAAACTGTAAAAGAAGGAGAGAAAAAGATGAGAGAGCAAATACAGCAGACACCCCAAAATATCCCACCAAGTTCTAGCATTCAATGGAGGGGGCTTAAGCCATCCTAGCCCAAGGTCTGGGAGAAATTTTAATAATGGCTTAGAGAAGCTAAGCAATTACAAACAATGGTGTCCCCTTTGGGGGAGATGGGGCGGTGATAAAAATCGAAAGAATAAATGTGGTTTACTTTCCCCCAAACCATAGTTTCAGACACAGATGAAAGGCAGACCACAGTTAACTGAAAATGGACATGACATTTCTGATCTCTCTTGCTCTGAAGAAAAAGGCGAGCATCAGCACGCATAAAATTCAACCACCATGTGCTTCATATTCCATCTCAAACGAGCCGCTATTTGTTTGATTCTGTTATGCAATACAGTTGCTTTAAGAAGCTTTAGAAGCTAATCTTCAGCTAAACAACCAATTATCGTAGATAAACAAGCATATTATCCTTGATGTTTTCAATTGCCATATAGAATGCCTACCGATATTATAGATAAGGCCCGGTCGGTTTCCTTGCTGAATCACTTTAAGGGCTCTGACGCCGCTTCCGCCGTCCAAGGAGAAGCCCTGGCACCAGCCGGGCATCCCTTCGGGATGGATGCCTCTCCCCACTCGCATTGTACAACTGCAGCAAAGGAGAGAGCGTGCTAAGTGGTCAGCTCCTGGATGGGTCATGTCCTGACCTGTCAGCTGGCAACCAGTACATCATTTCTCCAAGCTGGTGGCTGGGTGTTCTACTGTTAAGTCTCACTTAAAACTTTGTGATCTGGGGTGGAATCCATTCTTTTGTGATGGAAGGTCAAACGGGGACGAAGAACTACCGAGCAGTGCCTGGAGGCAGTGAAATTTATGTCCAGCCACTTTCACACATTATTGCAGTTAATGAGTTACATTTGGAACTGCTGCATTTCTGGACCTTCCTCAGCATTAAGCCCACAAGTGACCGTTCAGGCTAATGTATCATCTGCTGAACACCCTGCATAATCGTAGATGAGGAACTCCAATGGATATATTACCATATTATATAATACCATATTCTCCCTTCCCAGGTAGGTCATTGAACAGCAACCAGGTAGATGGTTGATTAGGGATATAATATATCCCTTAATATAATCCTCATGATTAGGGGTTATCTATATATTAACTAATCAAGCCAGATGATATCACCCTGCTGACCCTGGATGAAGCCAAGAGCTAATCTGGGTCGGACCTGATTAATACTTGGATGGGAGACTGCCAACGGCTATACATCTTATCATAATCATAGTAATAATATTGTACGCCACCCAACCCTCAATAAAATTAATAAAAGATAAACAACCAAACAACTCTGCTGTTGTTTAGAAGAGCCAGGAAGAGCAGGGTCTTCACCCAGGCCTTTGGCGAGGGAGAGTGAGACCCCTCCCTTCATTGCGTTTGTTGTCTTTTATCTTTATGGTTTATTGACTTTATTGTAATTTCTTTGATTGTTGTGAGCCACCCAGAATAGCTGAGAGTTGGGCGGCATACAGGTAGTCCTCAACTTACGACCATTCATTTAGTGACCAAAGTTACAACGGCACTGAAAAAAATGACTTACAACCGGTCCTCACACTTATGACCGTTGCAGTGTCCCATGATTTTGTCACATGATCAAAATTCAGGCACTTCGCGACCAGCATGTATTTATAATGGTTGCAGCGTCTCAGGGTGACATGATCGCCATTTGTGACCTTCCCAGCCGGCTTCCAACAAGCAAAGTCAATGGGGGAAGCCAGATTCACTTAACGACTGCGGTGCTATGCTTAATGAACGCAGCAAAAAAGGTTGTTAAATCGGGTGTGACTCACTTAACGACCGTCTCACTTAGCAACGGAAGTTCCGGTCTTGATTGTGGTCGTAAGTTGAGGACTACCTGTACAGGTTTTAATAACGATGACGATGAAGATGACAGAAGGTGAACAAACATATCCACCTCAGCAGGAGTCAAGTTCAAGTTGCCCCTTTCTGTGTTAATCTTGCTAAAACGGGGGGAGCGTCTTAAGGGGATGACCTGCCCCACAAAGCTTACAGATTGGGCTGCTCTTTGTCGGCGTAGCAGAACAGAAGAGGACTCAGGCTCCGGGCGAGCTCGTGTTCTTCAAACTGGCCAGCTGCGTCTGTCTTTGCATTATCTTGCCTGAAAATCAACGGCAGCCCTTGGGATGCAAGCAGGAGAAAAGGTGGTTTTTAAATCTCTACTCGCACTAGAGGCAGCTGACTGGATCCTTTGCAACTGCCTGCTCCAGAGCAACATAATATTCAAACTGTTTCCATGCTGGTTTCCTGTAGCGCAAGCAACAAAGTCACGCAGCTCTTTCAGACACCACAAGACTCAGTATTTTTTGTTAAAACCATTTTACTTGTTCTGGCCTAATCAAGAGAAATGTAATGCAACTGGTATGTCCATGTTTCCACAACCAGCATCTCTTGAGTTTCACAAAACAAGAAGCTGAAGCCTTCTGTATTTTTTTTCCTCCAAGTTGAAAAATGGAAGAATTCAGACAAGGCTCCAGTCTTACCTACCACCATTTTTGGTTCAAAAACACCCTAAGAAGATCCTGCTGAAACAAACGGGACTCACTCTGGAAAAGAAGCATGCGGGATTGTGGTGCCAAAGCATCTTTAGGATGACCCTTAGCTGTTACTCAAACCGTCTTGGTTCTTAGGGTTTTTCCTTCTTTTTTTATAAAAGGCAAAGACAATGCTATAAATCGGGAGGATCAAAATGATTAGACTCGCTGGATGCTTCTATCTCAGATTGCCTTGCAGGAATTACCTGAACAGCCCTCTGCATTCTTTAATTATACATTAAAGGTCAGGGGTCAGCATTCAGATGCTGAGGCCAAAAGTCACAACATCCACAACACACTGTGCAGTTGCACAGAAATTTGGCTCAGGTGTTTACAAGAGCAGCCGAACCATTCTCAGCATCCTCTGTTGGATTTAAATTATTTGCTGCTCCCATGAAGCAATTCTCATTTTCGTGGGAGCAATGCGTGCCTGGATTTTTGTCTGGACACACCTGTTTTGTTGATAAGCCAGTAAGGTGCTGAAATAAATATCTTTAAGGATCCCTTGGCTCGGCACACAATCCGGATCGTGAGGTTCAAGAGACGTCTGTTGTTGTCATACAGCCGCATCCGCACAACGTAATTTTGCGTTCCCGGAGGTATCAGAAGCTCCTTGCAGTGTGCGAAGTTTTCTATGGAGATGCCTGAAATGGAGGAGGAAGGAAATTAATGCTCCTTTGGATTTCTAAGGAGGTGCATTTTTTGCTTATGGTGGTGGGTGGTGGGGAGAGGCACACAACACAGGGTTTTTATGTATGGATTTGCCATCTTTGCACTACATTTCCCTGCAGGAGACAAAATATCACGATCCTCTGCTCACTGGGAATAATAAAAAATCTTCGAACCCCATCTACAAGAGAGTTCCATCTGGCGGGGTCCAGGAGGCGTGCCTTCTCTGCAGTAGCCCCCGCCCTTTGGAACATCCTGCCCCCAGAGGTGAGATTAGCCCCTTCGCTCCTGACCTTCCGGAGGAACCTGAAAACTTGGTTCTGCTGCCTTGCTTGGGGCCAAGGAAGGAATAGTCATTCTTGGGGATGGCTAATACCTTAGAGAGCCCTGATCCTACATCGGATTGAGTTAGATCTTTTTACTATTCTTGCCTCTTGAATTTTAATCTTGTTTTACAACTTAGTATTTTTATATTGTCTGTAGCTTGAATCAAGCTACAGACAATTCCACCTGGATGACTGAGAACCTTCATAGACATATTTTTATATTGTATGTATATTTTATGTTTCTTGTTTTTATTATCTTATTGTAAACCACTCACTCACAGTCACTCACGCCCTTGTCATCTCCCGTATAGACTATTGTAATGCGCTCTACATGGGGCTACCCTTGAAGAGTATCCGGAAGCTTCAGCTGGTGCAGAATGCGGCGGCGCGAGCAGTTACGAGGGCCAAGAGATCGGCCCATGTAACACCTCTGCTTCGCGAGCTGCATTGGCTGCCAGTTTGCTTCCGGGTCCAATTCAAGGTGTTGGTGATCACCTTTAAAGCCCTACATGGCATAGGACCAGGGTACCTGAGGGACCGTCTCGTCCCGATAACGTCGGCCCGCCCCACCCGTGCATGCAGAGAGGGCATGCTTCGGACCCCCTCAACAAGAGAGTTCCATCTAGCGGGGTCCAGAAGGCGTGCCTTCTCTGCGATAGCGCCCACCCTATGGAATATCTTTCCCCCGGAGGTGAGACTGGCCCCCTCCCTCCTGACCTTTCGGAAGGCCCTTAAGACCTGGCTCTGCCACCTGGCCTGGGACAATAGAGGCGGTAGTGCCTCCTGGGGTTGGCTAGCCCCGTAGCAACACTATCTATGCTACGTTCCCTACGTCCTTCATCTTGTATTTTATCTATTTATATTGTATTTTTTAGACTTTTATTGTATCGTTTTTAACTTTGAGTGTTGTGACCCACCCAGAGTCCCTTGTATGGGAGATGGGCGGGGAATAAATTGAATAAATAAATAAATAAACCGCCCAGAGTCCCTCCGGAGGTGGGAGATGGGCGGTGATAGAAGTTTGATTAATAAATAAATAATAAGTAAATAAATTACACCTTATCACATCAGCATTAAGAGAATACAGCACTAACAGCAGCAGTTTATCAGAATCCACTTCCAAAAAGGAAAACTGAAAACACTTGCGTTGCATTTCAAAGCACTACCTCCACCTATTTGCTCTGATGAACATCAGTGCCTCTAAATCAGGGCTTTCCAAAGTGCCGCTGCTGGCGACACGCCAGCGGCGGTGCGGCGGCACGGCGGCAACACAGGAAGGCGAGCGGCGGCGCGAGCGGCGGCGGCACAGGAGGCCATGTGGTGGTGCGCCGCGGCGGCGCGCACACGGCGGCGTGGGGGGGCGTGCAGCGGCAGTGCGGGGGGCGTGCGGCGGCAGCGTGTGTGCATGGCGGTGGCGGCTGCCGCCACCACCGTGCACATGCGCACCGCCGCTTCCGGGTGGTGTGGCGACACACCACGCTGTGTGTGGCGATACACTTTTGTGTCGTGACACACAGTTTGGAAAGCTCTGCTCTAAATCAACCAATCTACGATTTTCAACATATACTTCTGTCCAGGATGCAAAGCAGCCTTGATTGTGTCATTACCTTCTCTCCTCCCGTGATTTTTTCCCCCTTCCTTTACAAGAAACAGTTTAGGTTTCACAGCTAAGGCTCTGATGACCACCCCTGTGTTTCCTTTTTCTTTTTTAACTGACAAGGTGAACAACTCAGTGGGGTATTTTAATTAGTCCTGGGCAGATAGTTCTCCTGCATTTTCCCCACCCATTCTCACTGAATTGGATGAAAGAGAATTTGCATTGGGATTCTTTCAAAAGAGAATTTTTAAAGACATTCTTGTGGGCGAAGAATGATACCTTTGCACTTGTTAATGAAATAGCAGCCCAAAATATGGAGAATGTTCTGTTTTCCCTTGCACGCTCATCTCTCCGACTCTCTGCAGCCTCTCTAGTTTCCCATGCCACCCCACCGCTTTTTTTCAATAATGCAGTGTGAAAGGGGAGTTTTGTCAGATTACCCATATGAGAAGTGTTTGGCAAATTGCATCCTTTACCAGCAAAGCGTTCTCATGATGATTACCTTGTCAGAACGTCAGGTGGCTAGATAACAAGCATTCCCATAATTTTGAATGGCGTTGTTTACATCTTCATGAGATAGGGAGCGAGAAGGTACCATGTTATGGCTAGCAATGGAAATCTTCCCATGAGAACAAATCCTCCTGATTTCCTTCTGTGGGAAGCCTTGCCCAGGCCCCCTGAGCAAGGAGGGGGGGAACTCACGTGCTTGCTGAGATGCAAGCCACTGCCACCCAATGCTGTGTGCTTTGAGGCCTGGTGTGTGTCACACCTAACTGTCAGCCTATCAGAATGCTGAAAGAACTGCATATCTAACCATGCAAAATGGTGTTCTGTGCTTCTTGATTTCTAGTGTCTTTTAGCCATGTAGTTCTTCACGTGTTCACTTCCCGTGGACTGGGCAGAGTGAGCTATGCCTGGCTTTGGGTATAGGCCGTGGCAGGAACTCTGGCCCTGGGATCATTACACGGAACTCTGCTTATAAGTTTGTTTGTTTTTGTTTTTCCTTTGACAATGCTGTACCATGTATATTCAACTTTACATTTTTGCGATAATGTGATTGTATATACATTATTGCCTTCATCATTCATCATTGGCGATCACTCGTAGCCGAGTAAGATTGTCTTCCAAAGGTAAAATTTTAACAGTGGATCCGTAAGTGGCTATAAAGGCCAATTCTGGATCCGCACAACCTCCCACAATGAGGGCATAGGTTTCCGGGTGGGAGACGGTCATGATGAGGGTTTGCCTGACGTGCCTTCCTTTTAGCTCTTTTCTCCCTTTCGCTCTGTACTCGTGCTTCTTCAAAGTCCATAGCGCCATTAATAAAGGATGACCTCCAATTGAAACGCTCATGAGTTAGGGCTTCCCAGTTCTCAATGCTGATATTACATTTTTTAAAATTAGCTTTGAGAGTATCTTTGAATCTCTTTTGCTGTCCACCAATATTCCGTTTTCTATTCTTAAGTTGGGAGTAAAGTAGCTGCTTCGGAAGACGATGGTCAGGCATTCGAACAACATGACCGGCCCAGCGAAGTTGATGTTGGATGATCATTGTTTCAATGCTGGTGGTTTTCACTTCTTCTAATACGCTAACATTAGTCCGCCTATCTTCCCAAGTAATTTGCAGAATTTTTCGGAGGCAGCGTTGATGGAATCTTTCAAGAAGTTGGAGGTGGCGTTTGTAGAGGGTCCATGTTTCACAGGCGTACAGAAGGGTTGGTAGTACAATGGCTTTGTAAACAAGCATTTTGGTCTCCCTGAGAATGTCCCAATCCTCAAACACTCTACGCTTCATTCGGGAGAAAGCTACACTCGCAGAGCTCAGGCGATGCTGAATTTCAGCGTCGATGTCGGCTTTTGTAGATAGATGGCTGCCGAGATAAGAAAAGTGATTGACATTTTCTAGTGACACACCTTTAAGCTGGATTGATGGCGCTGCAGAGGGATTGGTTCGAACTTGCTGGTAAAGCACTTTGGTTTTTTTAATGTTAATCGAGAGGCCGAGCTTTTCATATGCTTCTGCAAAGTTGTTTAGGATAGTTTGAAGATCTTCCTCGGAGTGTGCACAGACTACGTTATCATCAGCATATTGAAGTTCTATAACAGAAGTTGCAATTACCCTATTTTTTGATGTATTGTCGAAGGCTTTCACGGCCAGAGTTCAATGGCTGTTGTGGGTCTTCCGGGCTGTGTGGCCGTGTTCTGGAAGTTGTGGTTCCTAACGTTTCGCCAGCATCTGTGGCCAGCATCTTCAGAGGGCAGGAGCACAGATAGAAGCAAAATCTCTGTGCCCAGGTAGAGTGGCAATGTTCTATTTATAGAGCTAAATTATAGGAGATTAGGTGGGGTTTTTTGTTGTGTTGAAATGTTAACGAGTGGCTGATGAGCGTGATTAGCATGTTCATTGTGAGAAGTATTCCCATGTCCTGGTGGTTGGACTGAGTTCGTTGTGTTTTTCAGGACTGGTAGCCAGGTTTTGCTAATTTTTAAACTTTCTTCTTTTTTATTGTAACTGTGCTGGTGTTTGTGAATTTCAATGGCTTCTCTGTATAATCTGGTGTAGTGGCTTTTGGTGTTGTCCAGTATTTCTGTGTTTTCAAATAGGATTTCTCAAGCAAACGGGACACAAAATCCTATTTGAAAACACAGAAATACTGGACAACACCAAAAGCCACTACACCAGATTATACAGAGAAGCCATTGAAATTCACAAACACCAGCACAGTTACAATAAAAAAGAAGAAAGTTTAAAAATTAGCAAAACCTGGCTACCAGTCCTGAAAAACACAACGAACTCAGTCCAACCACCAGGACATGGGAATACTTCTCACAATGAACATGCTAATCACGCTCATCAGCCACTCGTTAACATTTCAACACAACAAAAAACCCCACCTAATCTCCTATAATTTAGCTCTATAAATAGAACATTGCCACTCTACCTGGGCACAGAGATTTTGCTTCTATCTGTGCTCCTGCCCTCTGAAGATGCTGGCCACAGATGCTGGCGAAACGTTAGGAACCACAACTTCCAGAACACGGCCACACAGCCCGGAAGACCCACAACAACCCTATTTTTTGCTTTCAGCCTACTAAGATTAAAAAGCTTTCCATCTGTTCGATATATAATTTCTACACCAGTAGGAAGTTTCTCTACAACAAGGTGCATAATCATAGCGATGAAGATAGCGAATAAGGTTGGAGCAATAACACATCCCTGTTTAATGCCGGATTCCACTTTAAATGGATCGCTTTGAGAGCCATTGTTATTCAGGATTGTTGCCATCATGTCGTCATGGAGTAACCGCAAGATGTTCACAAATTTATCAGGGCATCCGATTTTCAGAAGGATGGTCCAGAGAGCAGTACGATTTACAGTATCAAAAGCTTTAGTCAGATCAATAAACGCCATGTACAGAGGGCAGTTTTGCTCCTTGCATTTTTCTTGAAGCTGTCGTGCAGTGAAGATCATATCCACTGTTCCCCTGGAAGGGCGGAAGCCATTTTGCGTTTCAGGGAGGATGTCTTCTGATACAGATAGGAGACGGTTTGCAATGATCTTTGCCAGGATTTTGCCTGCTGTGGCTAGAAGGGAGATGCCTCGATAGTTTCCACAGTCTGTTCTATCACCCTTTTTAAAGAGAGTGATAATTATGGCATCCCTAAAGTCTGCTGGAATCTCCTCCCTCATCCAGATTTTTTCAATGAGCTTATGAAGTTGTTGTGTAAGTTCAGGCCCGCCTTCTTTAAAGACTTCAGCAGGAATCCCATCAGGTCCACTAGCTTTGTTATTTTTCATTTGTTTAGTGGCTTTACTAACTTCCTCCAAACTAGGGGGTACTGCAAGCTCATCTCTTATTTGTTTTTGCGGGAACAATTATTGCCTTATGCTACCAGTAAACACTGTTAGCCCTAACAAGCTGCATTCTTGTCTGTTTATTCTCAAGCCTCGAGTTTTTTTCCCCTTTAAGCCAGCGTATATCCCATCAAGTTTTGACCCTGCAAAGTAACTGGACAACTACTGATCTTCTCCTGGACAAATTCAGAGAAACCCAGGTTCTCTGTACACAAATTGGGTGGAGAAATTCAAGAGTTCCTTTGTGCCAAACAGGAGATTGAAGTGGATGCTTTTCTTCTTAGATACTTGTCTCTGTGTGTGTGTGTGTGTGCGCGCGCGCAAGATTTCCACAGCATTGAGGTATACACCCCTTGCCTACAAACCTGTCAGCACACAACTGTTGTGTTCGCTAACAGACTCAACTCACATCTGAAGGCCAAATTAGATTTTGGGGGACCACAGATGTTTCTGCTAACTAGAGACAATCAGTTTTCAGCCAGACGGTACCAGCAACCCAAACTAGTTGGAAGTTACATTGCAGTCTTACCAAGCTCAATGTTCTGCGAAGTATCGGCTGTGTGCAGGACAGCTTCTTTTCTAGGTTTGAGGGTCCCGTTAATCGGCACGCCCTTAACGTAAAACTCAAGTTCACAGGGGAGCAAGTTACACAGCACTACAGTTGGCAAGAGATAAATGGTGTGTCCCGGCTGCCTATAAATCTGCTTGGCGCTGTCAGAAAAGATGCTGGAAGGCATATAATCAGGATAATTTTCTTTCTTTATAGCCACACAAAACCTATGGAGAAAGACAACGGCAGATGAATAAAGAGCGAAAAATCCCTGCGTGTGTCCTGTATCTTTTAATGCTCTTACTGAGGGGCTGTGAACATCCCACACACATTTTTTACTTCTGACATTTGCTGACAGCCATTTCGATCCCTGCGATGTTTCCATTCCCAGTTTGATTCCACTCTCAAAAATAAGCAGGCAACGAGGAAGCCTTACCTCTGAAGTAACTAGGGATAGGGAACTACCACACCAATAGCAACACAGGCTGTTATGGCAAATTGCCAGTCCAAAACATTGCCTGTCATTAATAAAGGGGTGGCCTCTTAGACAGTCATCCACAGAATGGCCAATCTGGTTGCGTTCACCTGAACAAAAGCACCTTTCCCTGGTGCCTCCACTGATCATCTCTGAGCACTGATGCCTGGGACAGCCAGAGGCGGTCGGGTTCTGGGCATGGAGCAAACATGGCAACGTCCACCTTCTCGTGGACGGTACCCACAGCTCAGGATTCTTCGCCTCAGGAGGCCAAGCTTATACCCTCTCTGGTGCTGGATCTATTTTGCAAGCTGACCTTCCTAGTTAGGAAGCCATTTGTCTCCGACGCAGTATCAATTATCCTTGAATATGCTATCCACCTACTTTGATTATTTTTCTTTGTTTGGGCCCATTTTTTTCTTTTAAATGACTTCACGGTGGTTTTAATATTTGTCAGATACCTTGAGTGGTGCATAAACACTAGAAGATATGGTATCCTTTTATATACTATAAAAATTAATAAGGAAGATGACCTGGGAGTCATCCACTGTCCCAAAAGGGGTAATCCACAGGGACATCTTAGCTCCTCGCTGAGCCAAAACCTGAGCCCGCTTCCTATTCTTCCTCTGTGGATCTTGTGGGAGACCCCCCCCCATGTCACTCATCCTTTTCCCTTCTGCTGGCAGTGATACATCTTGGGGCTCAAAGCCAAAGACCCCCCTCCCTCGGTCAGCAACCTTGGGCAGAACGCTGCCTTTTCATCGGAGCGCCCCCGGCAGGAAGCAACGGGAGCAGCAGGTCACCTGAAGAATCGGCTGTTTTCCAGCTCCATGGAGTGACACTCTCGCTTGCTGCTGCTGACCTCCAGGGTCTTCTGGACGTTCGTCCAGTGGATGGGAGACTTGCAGAAGAAGACGCCCGTGCCCTTGGGCCTGGCCTGCAGTCGCCAGGACGTGAGGTGCAGGGGGATGGCAAAGGAGTCCCCTGGCATCACCGACGGGAGTACGACAGGCTCTGCAAACACGTGGAAAGCGCGCAATTATTTTTCAAGCAGAAAATCGTTCTAGACTATTTCTCTTCTAAAATTATGGCTCCAAACTATTCATTTATTTTTATTAATTAATTTTAATTATTAATATTATTAATCATGGCTCCAAAAACTATTTATTTATTTTTATTAATCACTTTTAATTATTATTAATTTTATTAATTATGGCTCCAAAAAGTAAGTAAGTAAGTAAGTAAGTATGTATGTATTTATTTTTCCCCTGCAGGTCTGTGAAGGACGTAGCTTCACATGGCACGGAAGTTAACTCTCGCTTTAATCACACGGAAGCACCCTAAGAATGAAGCAAAACTTTGAAACGAACCGTGGTTTTATTCTCTGACTTTTATTCTGGCCAAATAAAGCCAGAGATGCAGATTGTTAAAAAAAACAGGCAACTCATGGAAGAAATCAACAGTGAATAGCAAGAATATTTACTGCTTGCCCATCAGCCTTGGCGAGAAATGTGTCTATGGGTATTTATTATTTAAATTTATATGACCGCCCATCTCCCCCAACGGGGGTCTCTTAAAATTAAGTGGATACCCCAACGGGTATCCACTTAAAATAAGGATGAGTAAGGATCACGGGATTTTCTGATGGCCTCCTGAGCTCTGCAGAAGTTGCTGCCCCCCCCGCCCCCCCCCCCCCCGTAAGAGGAAGAGGTCTTTTACACAGTTGTTTCGTGGGTCCTGAAACTCCGAGGCACTTACTGTCGGGCGCTGAAGGACTGTCCAGCCTCAGCTCCATAGGCATCTCAAGCTTGTTTTTCACAATCAAAGCTGAGCGTACGGTGATCACCTTCCGAGCGCTGCCCTCCATGGTAACAGCAAATACCACTCGAACTGGAGGCAATGAAGAGAACTGTAAAAATATTTTTTTTTCAAAGAAAAATCAAAATGGAACAAGTTTACAGACACAGTGGACAATGCACACACATTCTACAACAACTTGCACAGACATTTATTTTCCTTAGTAAAATGCACAATTTCTGAAACGAGCAAACGTTGGGGCCTGAAGGCCAATTAAATAGCGCCTCTAACCAGGAGAGGGTTTTTATTCTGTAACCAGCAAGAATTAATGTTGTTATACATGTTCATTTTATAAAGCTAATTCTCTTTCCCCCCAAAATGCTGACTGAAATGTGTTTGGAATTTGGATTTCTTAAAAACAGTTCCACCACTGATTTTTTCTTGCTTTATGGATGAGTCCATTTCCTCTACCTTATTCTTTTCTCCAATGCTTCTGACCATTTACAAGCTATTTGGAATCTCAGAGACTTTTTATAACTCAACCACCCGTTTTGAAATCCATATTATCCTCAAAATCCACCAGCAAAACCAAACCACATAAAGCTTTGCAATGAGTTTTCAACAGCACGGTTCTACTATTGGTGATCTGGTTCATATGCAATATTCGGCTATCACTATTTTGTCTACAGTTTAACAAACTCTGGCTTGTTAAAGGCTTTCTGATTTAAACAAACCATGAGTTAGGGTGAAATCTGAATACAATCACACAGAGCTAACAAGAAATTGAGGGACGGAGGAGATGGATTTCAACTTACATAAACCTGTGGATGTATGATGTTTGTTCTACTAATTGGGCTGCCAACCTATGTAAAGAAACAACAGAAAAGTTAAACACAAGCACACAATATGACCACTTGGGGACTTGCCAGTTCCCTGTCACAGAGCACAGTCTTTTTCTGAAAAAAGCAGGTGCAAACAGCTATTCAGGGTGTGCGTTATTTAGCCAAATCCACGATCAAACGGACTACTTCAAGGGGTTGCAGAGATTTCCATGAAAAAATGGAATTCGCTCCAAGGGACTCATCATCTCATGCTCCCTGAAACTTTGTCTATAAAGCTGTTGATGCTTAACGCCAGATCGGTTAATAACAAGGGCCCCCTCATATGTGATTTGATCACGGAGGAGGGGGCCAACCTGGCGTGTATTACCGAAACCTGGCTGGGCCCTGGAGGAGGGGTTGCCCTCTTGGAAATCTGCCCGGCTGGGTTTCAGGTATGGCACCAGCCGAGAGATCAGGGTAGGGGAGGAGGGGTGGCAGTAGTCATCCGAGAGTCTATAGTGGCCTTCAGGGGCACGGCTCTACAGGTGGCCGGATGTGAGACTCTGTTCTTCAAGTTGGGTTCCCGAGAGCAGTTGGGAGTGTTGCTGCTGTACCAGCCTCCCTGCTGCGTAGCAACCTCCCTGCCCGAGCTGCTTGAGGCCGTCTCGGGGTTGGCGGTGGAATTCCCCAGACTTATGGTTCTGGGGGATTTCAATCTGCCATCCCTGGGACGTGCCTCAGAGGCAGCTCGGGAGTTCATGGCTACCATGGGCCTGGTCCAGATTATTCGGGACCCGACTCGTGACAGTGGTCTCACTCCGGACTTGGTTTTCCTGTCGGAGCAGTGGCAGAGTGATCTGGGGGGAGAGTTACATCTTTCCCCGCTGTCATGGTCGGATCATGCCCTGGTGGCCCTGAGATTCTCATATGCTGCCCCACTCCGCAGGGAGGCTGGACCTATTCGATCGGTCCGCCCCCGGCGACTAATGGACCCGATAGGGTTTCAGAGGGAGCTGGGGGTTATACCCGAGGATCTACTGCATGGTCCAGTGGAGGTGCTGGCCGCAGCCTGGAATAAGGAAGCGGCCGGAGCCTTGGACAGGATCACGCCTATGCGGCCTCTCTTGTCCCATCCAACCCGATACTCCCCGTGGTTCACGGAGGGGTTGAGGGTGCTGAAGAGGGTTAAGAGACGTCTAGAGCGCCACTGGAGGAAGACAAAGACCGAATCCGACCGAACACTAGCTAGAGCCGCGGTTAAGGCCTACCTTGTGGCGGTAAGAGTGGCGAAACGGCAATATTTCTCCGCTCTTATTGCATCCGCAGAATGCCGCCCGACGGCCCTGTTTAGGATTACTCGATCTCTCCTAGGTAAGGTGGGGCCAGTGGCCCACCTTCAGGGCCGTGCGGAGGAATTTTCGGAGCATCTGATGGATAAAATCGCTCGGATTCGTTCTAAGTTGGACTCCAAGCGTGATGCATGGTCTGGGGAGATGCCAAGGGAACGTCTTTGCCCGGTTATCTGGGAACGGTTTGATCCTGTTGGGCCTGAGGAAGTGGACAGGATCCTCCGGACTGTAAGAGCCACTACTTGTCATCTTGATCCATGCCCCTCCTGGCTGGTGAAAGCAGCCAGGGAGGTGACGTGTGGTTGGGTCCATGCGATGGTGGCTACATCCTTGGGTGAGGGAGTGTTTCCAGCTGCTTTTAAGGAGGCGCTGGTGCACCCCCTCCTCAAGAAGCCATCGCTGGACCCTACAGTGTTGGACAATTTTCGTCCCGTCTCCCACCTCCCCTTTTTGGGGAAGGTGGTTGAGAAAGTGGTGGCATTACAGCTCCAGAGGATTCTGGATGATACGGATTATCTAGACCCCTTTCAGTCAGGGTTCAGGCCGGGATATGGTGTGGAAACTGCATTGGTCGCACTTACAGATGATCTCTGGCGAGCGCGGGATGGAGGCAGTGCATCCATCCTGGCTCTTCTTGACCTCTCAGCGGCTTTCGATACCATTGACCATGGTATCCTTTTGGGACGGCTCCGGGAGTTGGGGGTGAGCGGCGTGGTCTTGCGCTGGTTCACCTCCTTCCTCCGAGACCGATCCCAATCGGTGGTAATAGGAGATGAGAGGTCCGACCCTCGGCCCCTACCTTGTGGGGTGCCGCAGGGTTCGGTTCTCTCCCCTCTCTTATTTAATATCTACATGAAACCGCTGGGTGAGATCATCCGCCAACACGGGATGAGGTATCATCAGTATGCTGATGATACTCAACTATATATCTCCATCCCGGGTGAGGTAAGTGATGCAGTGGCTGCCCTTTCTCAGTGTCTGAAGGCTGTGGGGGCCTGGATGGGGAACAACAGGCTTCAGCTGAACCCTGGTAAGACGGAGTGGCTGTGGATTGATGGTGCCTCGAGATCCAGAGAGTTGTCATGTCTAGATCTGGATGGGGTGGCACTACCCCGTTCAGATACAGTGCGGAACCTGGGGGTCCTTCTCGACTCACGACTCCTGCTGGAAGAGCAGGTGGCAGTCGTGGCCAGAAGGGCCTTTGTGCAACTTCGAGTTGTACGCCAGCTACGCCCTTTCCTGGACCGAGATGCCCTCCGTACAGTCACTCATGCCCTGGTCATCTCCCATATAGACTACTGCAATGCACTCTACATGGGGCTACCCTTGAAGAGTATCCGGAAGCTTCAACTGGTCCAGAATGCGGCTGCGCGCACAGTTATGGGTGCCCCAAGATCGGCACATGTGACACCTCTGCTGCGCGAGCTGCATTGGTTACCAGTTTGCTTCCGGGTCCAATTCAAGGTGTTGGTTGTCACCTTTAAAGCCCTACATGGCATGGGACCAGGTTACCTAAGGGACCGCCTCATCCCCAGAGTATCAACCCACCCCACCCGGTTATGCAGAGAGGGCTTGCTACGGACCCCGTCTACAAGAGAATTCCATCTGACGGGGTCCAGGAGGCGGGGCTTCTCAGCAGTGGCACCCGCCCTCTGGAATATTCTGCCCCTAGAGGTGAGGCAAGCCCCCACACTTATGACCTTCCGAAAGCAACTGAAGACCTGGCTCTGCCACCTCACTTGGGATGGGAAGAGTGACAGCTCCTCATGGGGATGGCTTGCGCCATAGAGTTCTTTTAAATATGACATCAGAGACTCTTGGGTTCTATATATTTTTAATTAACTTAACTTAAGGTTGGTTATATATATTGTTTATTGTATTTTATATGTTTTTATATGTTGGGGTTTGATAAACCCAGGAATTTACTTCTAGATATAAATTATACAGAGAGGCTTGATTTCTAGGTAAAAGGTGAAATATTCTGCACAGTCACCCAATTAGCAGCCATTGTTGTAGGAATGATGTGTCATGTGTGACTCATAACAACAGGTGCTCAGAGTTAGGTTGGGTGTGGTGAATAACAAGAGTGACCTATAATGTGATTGGTCAGGTTCACTATATATGCAGACATTCTCATTTCCCATTATTCCCATTTTACCTCGTGAAAGCTGTATTGTTGATGGTGTATCATTTGTTACTTGTGGAAGTGATCTGTAAATACGTATGTATATAAAGTAAATAGGATATTTGATATAACTTCTGTTTGGAGTCTATTTACTGCATAGTACTTGGATCACTGGTGCCTAGGAGAGAGGCAGGCAGCTCCATCTCCGCGCGCTCCCTCTGACATTATATCTTTTAATTGCTAACTTGTTGTAAACCACCTAGAGTCCCCTCTGTGGGGGGAGATGGGCGGTGATATAAGTTGGAGAAATAAATAAATAAACAAACAAACAAATAAATAAATAAATAAATAAGAGGAGTGTGTGTGTGTGTTCTAATATGCAACAATTTTAGTGCAAGAGTTTCTGGGTTAAAGGATCCAAAGTATCTTGCCATTCCAATCACGATAAGGGTAATAGTTCCTCCTGGGGGTGGCTGGCGCCATAGAGCCCTTTTTAAATATGATCTGATAGCCTCTTGGATTTTATACTTAATTTATTATTTATTTATATGATTGTATTGTTTTTATCTCTTTTATTGTTGTAATAGTTGATTTCATTGTAAACCGCCCAGAGTCCCCCTTTTTGGGGGAGATGGGCGGTGATAGAAATCGAATAAATAAATAAATAAACTAATGATACCCATTACTGTTATGTTTCATTGCTGTAGGGAAACAGCATCCATGTTATGTATGTACAGTACTCACAAACTTCAATAACATTTATTAGCAAGGTTTTGTCTGAGTATCTTTTTTTTAAAAACAATGTCATTGTGCTAAAGTAATTAACGAAACTGAGTGTATAAATACACTCAATAAGCAGCATTACTGAAACAGCATTAACTTCAAAGATGGTGACGATAATAGTAAGAAAAAAGGGTCTGCAAAATTGAGCTTTAAATAGAACAAAACTGTTGACCTTATTACCCTCCATCTGAACCCCCCCCCCCCCAATCTCATTCAAATGTTGGCAGGCAACACAAATGAACAAAAGTTTAGGGCAAATCAGGTATGGATTTTTTCCTTCTGGTATTGTATAGATTTTTTTTTCAGCCAATCCCCCCAAATCCACAGTTCTTGATATCTTGATAGACTCCAAATGCTGGGGATACAGCCCAGGAGAATATATGCAATCGGTCCCCACAGTTATAGGACATAGGAGTTACTTTCGAACTCCCGAGTTTTACCTCCAAACGCAAAATTTATTTATTTATTTATTTATTTTATTTAACTTATATGACCGCCCATCTCCCCCAACGGGGAACTCTGGGCAGTTTACAATAAAACTGATTAAAATAGAATAAAGAATATAAAAACACAATCAAATAATACAGTAAATAAATTATAAAATCCAAATGGCCAGATAGCTTAATAAAAAGGACATTATGAAATTAACCACCCCCATGAGGAACTATTATTTCCTCCTTCCCATGCCAGGCGGCAGAACCAGGTCTTCAGATCTTTCCTAAAGGTCGGGGGGGAGGGGATCTGCCTCAACTCTGGGGGAAAGGTGTTCCAGAGTGCTGGTGCCACCACAGAGAAGGCCCGCCTTCTAGACCCCACCAGATGACACTCTCTTATTGATGGGGTTCGTAGCAGGCCCTCTCTGAATGATCGGGTGGGGCGGGTCGATGATATGGGGATAAGACGGTCCCTCAGGTATTCTGGTCCCATGCCATGTAGGGCTTTAAAGGTGATAACCAACACCTTGAATTGTACCCGGAAGCAAACTGGCACCCAATGCAGCTCGCGGAGCAAAGGTGTTATATGCGCTGATCTTGGCACACCTAACTGACCCTTATTAAATGTTCTTGGAGGCATCCAAAATATACAGAGCAATTTTTTGTTATTTTAACCTCATTTTAAGATCACAGGAAACTAATTTTACTTCTCAGTGAATATCTAAGGTGATAACAGAGCCAAGGCTCTATTATTCTTAGCTGAGACAGAGGAGTAAAGGATATTTTTTTTGGCCATATTGCTCTTTTTTAAACTAAATCTATTCTGGGTTTGGAAGAGACGGAAACTGTTTTCCTCACAAGAATAAAGTACTCAGTGCTCAACTTACAGTGGAGGAAGAGCTGCTCTTGTCTGGAGCTGCGTACCGGAAAAATATCCCCACTTTGTCAACTGACACGGGACTGACTTCCTCCCAGCCGTTCACTCTCACTTGCAGCTGGTGAATTCTTAGGTCGTGAGTATGCCTGGGGGTTTAAAAATAATTCATATTAAGACCAATGGAATCTATTTATAAGAGAGACAGCCCCAAATTTACATCCCAAATGAGGAAAAAAGATCTTTTCTGCATTATTATATCAAATAAAATGTGTAATATGTAGTAAGAGTACAAAAGGTGTAATAAAATGTGTAGTGTTTAATAAGAGTACAATGATTAGCATGTATAGAATATATGTAAGCTACGGACCAATTGAAACTAGTACCACCACTGTTTAGAACAGGGGTCCATCCCCAACCTGTGGGCCGCGGTCTGTTAGGAACTGGGCCGCAGGGCTCCCGCCCGCAAACCTCGCCCCCTTCCGCACGGTTGGCTCCTGCCCACAAACCCCGCCCCTGGTGCTTGTGATTGGCTCCCGCCCTCAAACCCCGCCCCCCGGTGCGCACAATTGGCTCCCACCTGCAAACCCCACCCTCGGTCTGCGGAAATCCCGGAAACCCCCCCCCCCCCCCCCCAGAAAAATAGTCTTTTGAAACCAGTCCCTGGCACCAAAAAGGTTAGGGACCCCTGGTTTAGAAGATTATGTATTATAAATAGACACAAAGTTGTTTTGTCAAAGATACCAGCCAATGATGGTGAGAATCTAAGAGTACGAACAATAAGTATCCAATTCCTCCTTCAATGTTATTCTAACACTGGCAATCTAACAGGCGCAGACTGAGCTGTGCATCTCTAAAGGAGGCCATGGAAGTCCCACTGCAATTTGCAAAGCCGCGTTCGTCACCTGTGCCTCAGTTTCCCCTTGGCTTCGAAGGCAAACGGGACCTCTTCGCCAGTGAGGACTTCCCGCCACTCGCTGACTTTATGGGCTCCATCCAGAAACGTCCCGTTTTCTTCCGGGATGGCCGCAGGGCTTCCGCTGTGCAAGAGTGCTGCGCTAGAAACCGAGAATCAAGATCATGGAGTCTTGCACAGGCCTTCCTCTGGCTCCTTAAACACCCAGTCTAAAGTTACACAGTTCCCTTGAACTGAAATTAAACAAGCTACACAACGGCGGACGTGTATTGTATGAACTCCATCAATATGGTTGGTTTATCACCGTATATAGCTCAGCATATTCTGTCAGCCCAACCACTGGGGCTTATTTCAAAGACATCCCGTTGGGGAGTTGGGCGGTCATATAAATTTAAATAATAAATAAATAAAGAGTTAAAACAAAGTAGGAATTAGCACAGAGGAGGCTCTGAGTAGCCAAGGGCTGCCTTTAACACTGGGGGGAGGGAAGAGGGCTAAAAAATACAAAGATGGGTGGGGCCACATCACCTATGCAAGGAGAACTGGGTCTTTAGGTAGGCTGACCATACGTCCCGTTTTGAACGGGACACTCCTGTTTTTTTAGCATTTTTCAACCGTCCCGTCATTTTGATATGAATCTCAATTTTGTCCTGTTTTTTAAATCTGTTGGGAATGGCGCGGAAGGGGGATCCGAGCTGGAGCTGCCGATTGGAGGCAGCCTGGAAGAGGAAGCACTCCCACATATCAGCGCGTGGCAAAGGAGGGCAGGGTTTGCAGGCGGGAGCCAATCGCGCTGACTGGGGGGCGGGGTTTGCAGACGGGAGCCAATCGCATGGACTGGGGGCGGGGTTTGCAGGCGGGAGCCAATCGGATGGACTGGGGGTGGGGTTTGCAGGCGGGAGCCAATCGCATGGACTGGGGGGCAGGGACCCGTCTTTTTCATGAATACGGAATATTATATAAGACCCCGTCCCGTTTTGCCATCCCAATGTCCCGTTTTTGTCTCAAGGAAATATGGTCAGCCTATCTTTAGGGTGAATTTTTTTGTTATGTTTTCCACGCTGTGATATGCTGTAACAAGAAGACTCGAGGGACCACTGTGCCCCAGGGTGCCAGTTTGCTGATCCTTGGCTTTCTGCAACATGTGACTGTGGCTGAAAAACCCAAACATGGCCTTAGTAAAGTTTCTCTTCTAAGAAACTCTTAGTAAAGTTTCTCTTGAGCAAGAAAAAATGACTAAAATGGCCACACTTCCTTGATTGTTCCTGTCTATGTCCGGTGTAAGAATATACGCCCCTCCCATCCCAGCTCAGCTGCTCATCCTCCAGAGTAGGGGCATAAGGTGCCCCTTTATTCCAATAAAGCACATAAGCATCAAACCAAAACATCCATTTGCTGGATTTCAGCAGGGACCAACATTTTCATAAGAGGGATCTATGCCTGTAAAGTTATTTATTTATTTATTAAATTTCTATCACCGCCCATCTTCCCCCAAAGGGGGAACTCTGGGCGGTTTACAATAAAACCACAATTAAAATACTAAACCAACCACAAATACAATAAATATAAAAGATAAATACAAATAACAACAAATGTAAATGGAATAAAATCTAGATGGGTAGAGTTCTCTATCAGATCGTGAGCGGGAGGGCCATTCTCGGTCCATTCTAGGGCGCTAGCCATCCCCAGGAATGACTAGGAATGACAAGTTCATTATAGCCCATGGTGGCCTCAGGAAGCAAGCAGAGAGATAAAGCTGATGTGTTTCGTCTTGGAGCATCACATTCCACAGAACATGGTCCACTGTGTATAGATCTGATCACTGCATCTTTAGGAGGATATTAAAGAAAGGTGCAAAAATGCAGCACAGATTCAGCACAGAAGGAAGTTTTTTCCCCCCACACTGCTTAAAATTAAACTCTGGAATTTGCTGCCAGCAACTGTGGGGATGGCGGCCAACTGGAATGGTTTGAAAAGGAGACTGGACAGATTTAAGGAGGATCAGGCTGTCAGTGGCTACTCATATTGATGGCTGTTTAGCAGCTGCTGAATTATGGGCCGTGGGGTTTAAATGCTGGCTGCTGGAAGCAAGGATGCAAAGGGACATTACTCTCCAAGCCAGCCTTGTGAGTTCCCCAAGGGGATCCCCCAGCCTCGGAGAGCAGAACGCTGGCCTAGATGGGCCAATCCAGTCTCAGGGCAATTCTTAGGGCTAAAAAGGGGATCAAATGTTCCTGGAGATGAAAAACATTAGGCAATAAAAAGACACGCGGAAGTGTCACCTCTTTCGTATTTCCCACTTGAGCTTTTTTAAAAAATTCACCTGAGTTCTTTGGAAAGTCAGTGGCTTATAATTTAAAGCGATTCAAACCGCGCCCTCCTCTGATTCAAAAAATAAAAGTCAGTATGTCAAAATGCCCCCGGTCATTCAGAAGCTGGGCTAAAGTGAAGCGTTTTTCCGGATTTTACAAAGGCTGAAAGAATGGGAAGCAGATGCAGCTCTGGTAGAAATCCATTCCATAGCCTGTAAAGACTGCGGGATGTAAACACTGCGCCCTTGAGCAGGGCTTCCCTTGCAGATCTTAAGCGTAGCAGAAGGTCCTAAGCTGTTTCGGCTCGAGAGACGAAGCCCTCGGAGCAGGTCGTGCAGATGTCCCGATGCTCTGGGATGCCAGAAGCAGCCACCTGGATCGAGTAGCACTATGCACTACCTAAGGCAACCAGCCAGCCTGCGCGCAGAAGGGAAACGCCTGCCGACAAGGCCAGCCAAGCAGTTCCAAGGAAACATCGCGTGCATTTGGAAAGCCAGCCCGAGAGAGCCCTGTCGCGGCCAGCGGACCCCTGGCAGCCCCCCTTTCTTACCGAGTCGGGGTGCTTGTCAGTGTGGCAAACCAGAGGGTGCAACCGGTGTGGTTCCGCAGAGCAAAGGGCACGAAGGGCTGCCTGCGCTTGGGCGCCTTCATTTCGGCTGTGGACGAAAGAGGAAGGGGCAGTGAGGACTTCCGGGAGGCGATGACCCTGGCCTAACCTCTGCTGCTCGCAGCAGATACCCCTCCGTAACAGGGAGGGCTCTTTGCTTGGTGGAAGGAAGCAGACACCTTCCAAAGTCTCAACTGCTCGGGCCAGCGCCGTGCGCCCCTCGGAAACCCCACCCAGACGACTAAAAGGCAGGCCACTGCCTGATCCACTTTATTTCTAGAGCATCGTTTACATGAGTTGCTTTTCTTCAGAGACGTTGGCCGAGGCAGATCGTGCCGTGGCTGACGAGGAGCCAGCCGAACAGCCTGCCCGATCAACGGCAAGAGGCACTACCTGTCAGCACACAGCCTGAGCCACAACCTGCAAAGGAGCCAGACTCAAACAGCCCTTTGTCCTCCTTGGATTCTAAATGCCAAGGTCTTGTGTGGCAGCTGCAGCTCTTTCCTGACCAGCCCAATTCACTGCGCATCCTCCTTTTCCAAGACTTTGGCCTTCAGTCAAACTGGGATATGGTACTCCGATGGGGGGAGTGGGGGAAAGGGGAGATTGGTATTAAAAAGAGGGAAGGGAAGGGAAGGGAAGGGAAGCATAAAACACAAACCAAAAACAGGGCATGCTGAAAGCTAGGTACTATGTCCGGACCAAGCTTTCTGAAAAAGTTAACAGCCAATCTGATCGACAAATGTTTTAAAAATCTGGTGCAGTTTACTCACTGAAACCAAATTATTTTTCAGGTTAGTATTTTTGCTTTTCTTTGAAAATATAGTATTCAGTATTTAGGGCTACTAGGGAATGGTGAGGGGGTGTGGTGGTTCAGCGGGTAAGACGCCAGGCTTGTCGATCGGAAGGTCGCAAGTTCGGAGGTTCGAATCCCTAGCCCCGCGTGACGGAGGGAGCTCCCACACTCGCCCCAGCTCTTGCCAACCTAGCAATTCGAAAGCATGCAAATGCAAGTAGATGAATAGGTACCACTTCGGCGGGTAGGTAACAGCGTTCCGTGCATGTCATGCGGCCACATGACTGTGGAAGCGTCTTCGGACAGCGCTGGCTCTTTGGCTAACAAACGGAGATGAGCACCGGCTCCTAGAGTCGGACACGACTGCACAAATGTGCGGGGGGAACCTTTACCTTTACCTAGGGAATGGTGAATAGCTGTTTTTTCCTAATTTGAGCAAGGCAAGTTGGGCTATTCTTATTCCCCCCGAGACTATGATGGGGGTGGATGCCCTGCATGTCCACTGTGTGGGTGAACTGCAACACGTGAACTGCAACACGCAGCATCCTGGCTAGCACAGTCAGTGCTGAGGAGCGCTGGGGGTTGTAGTTCAGCATCGCCAGGAGGGATCGCAGCTGGCCCACCCATGCTCAACCAATTCCTTTGCCTTGTTCCCCAATGCCAAGGCTAGGCCTGGTTCGTAACTGAACGTGGCCTTAGCCCTGACGTCCCCGAGACCTTTAGAGTCCCCTGGCAGACACAGTGGAGCGCCCCGCTGGAGTCTGAAGGGATTCTGAAGGCCATTTTTAATAGCTGTATAAAAAGGCCCCAAAGCAAGCTGTTGCAGAAAAACAGGAAAGCATCTTAACTCTGCAAATACAGTACCTCTAGCATACATCTGGTGCTCTAGGTTAGTCAGACTGGCTGTACTCCTAGTTCTAAGGTAGACAAGAGGAAGGCCTGGCAGACAGGAAAGACAATATTAGCGAGAAAAGGGGAGAAAATGCAGGTAAACAGGCAAGATTGTTATGGTCAGTGGACAAGAAACCGCAAGCCCAGAGGTCATTGTGCAGCCAGCAAGTGAGGGGGAAGAGGTTCCTTTTCGCAGCCTTTGCCACGCCGGTGCCTTCTGGGGGCACGTGGACTACAATTCCCAGACTTGAAAGGTGATCCTGAGTGGGACTTGTAGTCCTACTGTAGATCTAGGTGGGGAACCCTGATAAAGAGGTAACAACAAAACTCAGCGCAAGGAAAAAGTAATTGACTTCAGTCCAACCGAAGGGACTGCATGCATCAACAACTCTTCCGAGAATGAAAGCATTTCAACTGGGAAATATTTCCCAAGAATGGGAAGCATTTAGCTTAAAAAAGTGGGGAACGAGTGACCCTTTGGGAGGAAATGAACAGCAAATCCTGGCAATTCTGGTCAGCATGAGAAACGATGAGAGGTTCTCAACACTGCGCGGATCTAAAGGGCCACCAGTTCGTCCCCGAGTCCTGCTCAGGTGCCTTTGGCACTGATTTATCACTCTGCCTTGCTTAAGGGACCTGAGAAGGATTTGGAGCTGGATGGCCTACGGAGAGGCTGAGCTGCAACGTCCAACAGCAAAGCTCGGAGGAAGGCTGGGCTGGCGGCCAGGCAGACACAGGCGGGCCTAGTCCCCGGGGGTTGGATGGGAACACGGTAACTTCAGAAGGCTCTGGAACCGAGTTAGATTGCAAATTGATTATTGCAGCAGCAGCAGACGGTAAGGAGAGGAGTTTCAAGCCAAGCTGCCTCAAAGGAAACCGTCAGGGAGGTATTCAGCACAGGGGGGGAAACATCTCTAGGCGAGCTGCCCGAAGCATTCAACCGAATGCTTTGCGTGATGGCCAGTGTTGCGACGTCCATGCTGGAGGGATCAATGCGACTGCGGCAGACAGGCGGAGCTCCTACCTTGTCTGAAGGAGGGGGGATCCACCGAAGAGCCTACCCACTCTTCGGATTCAAGTTCCGTCACTTCTTTCTCCTGCTTGCAGTAATCTGCCATCCACGACTGTTTGGTGCTGGCATACTGCTCTAGGGGAAGAAGACAAAAACCCATCAAGGGAGGGAGGGAGGGAGGGAGGGGTGGGAGTGACGGCCCAAAACTAGAACCCAAAAAGGCTCGACCTCCGTAAGTATTTTGGAACAGTGGCAGTTGTCCGGCACAGACATTGAGCTAATCCAGTGCAATGTTGTTGACTGTGACAGGCATCAGCAGTTCCATTGTGCGGGTGGACACATCTCTCAATGGAGATTTAACCGTCTCTCCGGCTGCCAGAACAGGGTTGCTCTGGGAACGCCTGTCTGTGGTTCTTTTCCTTTCCACCCCTGTGGCCAGATGGGGAGTAAAGCATAGGAAGAAAGGGGCGTGGGCATAAATGGCCTTCCCTCTATCATCATCATCATCACCATCATCCCAGCCTTTTAAAATTATCATCCATCCATCCATCCATCCATCCAGAGGGTGGGGGGTGGAAACAGCCACGGGCCTGCCACGCTCTATCTGAACCAAGCTATGCAGCTGGCAATGCCTCCGTCTGCCCCAGAAAGATCAAGCACCCAGCTCAAAATCACAACCAGCGACAGACCCCTTCCTTGCCAGGGGCTGCATTCCAAACAGAAGCGGATCAGGCTGGAGAAAAAAATGAGATTTGATTTCCTCAAATATTTACCACGCTTTTCTCCCATTATATATTTAATCATTTTCTCCTCATATCACGTTAAAAATTGTGACTTGAGAACACTGTCTGTGGTCCCTGGCAGCTGCAGGTGACCGAAGGGCTTCGGGCTGTGATCCTCTGTATATATATAATTATATAATTATATAATACGAGGAGAGAGCTGTGTTAGCCAAAAATCACAAGAAGTCTGGAAGCACCTTTTCTGGATAACACATTTTATTGAAAGGCATAAATTTTTGTGAGCTGCAGCACATTTCATCAGATGCAGAGAGTGGCTGGACTGATGTAGTATTTAAATTGGGGGGGGGCAAGGGAGGGGATAGGGGCATGGTGGCTCAGCGGGTAAGAAGCCAGGCTTGTCGGTCGGAAGATCGCAAGTTGGGAGGTTCGAATCCCTAGCCCCGTGTGATGGAGTGAGCTCCCGCACTTGCCCCAGCTCTTGCCAACCTAGCAGTTCGAAAGCATGCAAATGCAAGTAGATGAATAGGTACCACTTCGGTGGGATGGTAACAGCGTTCCGCACGCGTCATGCCGGCCACATGACCGTGGAAGCGTCTTCGGACAACACTGGCTCTTCGGCTAACAAACGGAGATGAGCACCGGCCCCTAGAGTCGGGCACGACTGCACAAATGTGCGGGGGGGGGGGGGGGAACCTTTACCTTTACTTCAGGGAGGGGAAGAGAAGTTGGCTATACAGATGGTTACGCCACTTCCTGCATCTGATGAAGAGAGCTGCCCTTGTGAATGCAGATGTCTTTTAATACAATGTGCTGGCGAGAAAAGGCCACCAGACTCCTTATAATTCTTTAAGCCACGATTTCTTGACTAAGGCACAACTGGCTGGGTTCTCTTATCATCCTAAGCTTCAATTATGGTTGACAGGCCATACTGGCTATATTCGTGTAACACATTCAGTACCCAAAACGCAGACCCAGCCTTTCTGAGGACTCCTGTCCTGGGGTGGCAGGTTGAGCAGGTTCAAACGAGAAAGAGACCCTCGCCCAAGCACAGAAACGGATTGGGCCCCTCCAGAGCTCTGCCAGCAGCCCCAGGTAACTCTTCCAGTTGCAGCAGGAGAGGCGGCTTTCTGACGATGCCGTGAATCCGACCTACCGATTAACCTGGATGTTATGTTGATATCCAGACGATGTTTTGCTTTCGCTTCTAGTTTCAGCCGAGAAGGATGGAGGCGGCTGGCCGGCTGCCGTTGCCAAAATACAGAGCAGGGCCAAGGCTCGATGAATGGTTCCCAGCCTTAGAGAAAAGAGAATTGAACGCGCTGATGGTGCTGCAATTAAAACAGGGAGGCCACGTGCCATGGGAAGGACCAAACGTTGTTAAAGAATCTGGTTTTAAATGAAAGCAGGGGGAGGGGAGGCTCCGGTAGCCGATCATGATAAGTGAATGGCATGTCTGGACTGGGAAAGGGCCCCTCTCTAAATACCAGGGACTAGGAGCAGACACTTACCGGAAAGTTCACGATTGTAATAATCGCCCGAGAGGGTGAAATGTGAATAGCCTTCTGGGCTGGCTCTCAAATGCTGAAGAAAATTCAAACCTGAAGGGAAACATGATTAATCGGTGCTAAAACTGACCAACTTTGCATCTCTACAAAAAGGAACAAAAACTAAGAATGGCTCCAATCAACAAAGATTTCTCACTGCGTTAGTGTTCAAAGATCACTGTGCTACGTTAAAATAATCTTCTGAGGTGTCATAAATATCAGGCTCCTGACGTTTGACATGGCTAGGCAAGAATCTTTACCGTATACAGCAAAACCTCAATTTAAAATAACCTCATTTGGTGCTCTTCAGATGCAATGGACAACATCTGCGTTTTTATATTTTGTGTAAATTACACATTTTATATAAAAATTACCTAACATGTGTAGATTTCACCTACTTTGTATATAGAGCTGATTACCCTCTGTCAACATGGAAACCATTTTCATACCCGCAACGGTTTTGTTCTGTGGCTGTTTTGAACCCTTATTCCCCTGCTTAACGGACATCTTGCCTTGCATTTCTCGGCCTTCCTCAAGGTGGAGCTTCTTCAATGCATTAGGCTTGTTGGGCAGAGATTCTGGGAATGGAAGATTCCCAAAGAGCTCCAAAGCGGGCACTCTCTGCTTTTAAATAACATCCTCACCTAGAAGCCCAACTTTAATTGTCACAGTGTCCTTACCCATTTCAGTTTTAGTTTACCATGCCGCGCCATTGCAATTTACAACCCACAGTGCTTTGGCAGAATATGCAAACCTAGCTAACTATGGCTTATCAAACAAACCTGCCTTAAGCCAGTTTGGTCAGCCCTAGGAAGGAGCCAATGGCAAACCAGGAGACTGAGAGTTCTAGTCCCGCCTTAGGCACGAAAGCCAGCTGGGTGACCTTGGGCCAGTCCCTGTCTCTCAGCCCTAGAAGGAGCCAATGGCAAACCAGGAGACTGAGAGTTCTAGTCCCGCCTTAGGCACGAAAGCCAGCTGGGTGACCTTGGGCCAGTCCCTGTCTCTCAGCCCTAGAAGGAGCCAATGGCAAACCAGGAGACTGAGAGTTCTAGTCCCGCCTTAGGCACGAAAGCCAGCTGGGTGACCTTGGGCCAGTCCCTGTCTCTCAGCCCTAGAAGGAGCCAATGGCAAACCAGGAGACTGAGAGTTCTAGTCCCCTTAGGCACGAAAGCCGGCTGGGTGACCTTGGGCCAGTCCCTCTCTCTCAGCCCTAGGAAGGAGCCAATGGCAAACCAGGAGACTGAGAGTTCTAGTCCCGCCTTAGGCACGAAAGCCAGCTGGGTGACCTTGGGCCAGTCCCTGTCTCTCAGCCCTAGAAGGAGCCAATGGCAAACCAGGAGACTGAGAGTTCTAGTTGACCATGTCTTATTTTCTGCCATATTTAGCCTGTAAAATGCTGACCTGCCAAAACAGAACCAACCAGCACTCTGAGTCTCTCTATACTACATGAATGATGTCCAGAAGAATTACACATGGCATTCAAGGTAAAATCAATGTTATCCTAACAATATTCTTCCAGTAAGCAGCTACATCAGCCTTCACCAACCCAGGTCCCTCTGGTTCCCAGAGTCCACATCAACTGAAAATTCTAGGAATTGAAGTCTCAACTGATTTAGAAGATGCCAGGCTGGGAAAGGCTGAACACCAGTCACCATCCCATCAGATATACGTAACATTCCCACCTGCTGGAAGCATCTCAAATGCTCTTCTGTGACATCGCTGAGGGACAATTTTAATTTGGTCTTTACTTCACTGAATACTTTGACTCAACTGATGTAAGCAGACGTAAGTCTGTTACCTCTCTGGCATGACAGTAAATAACTTAGTTGTTATTAAATATTCACATGCCATTCAAAGATTCTTCAGTTCCCAGACTAAAATAATGGGATGCCCATCCCTACGCAAAACATGAAGGGGGCAGGAACCAGCAAGGAAGGGAAATATTTACGTGAAAATGTCAGCTCAGCTAAAGGAACATCGCAGTCCATGCAGTCGTCAATAAAACAAATGCAGATGCTTTCTGCTTTGACTTCCACCCCGGAGATCAGTCGAAGAACCGTGGAGCTCTGCCCGTCCGGACTGCTGGGACCTAATGCTGAGCGTTTCAAAGGTTCTGCATTCTTGAACAACCAACTCGCTGCTTTCTTTAGCTGACCTGACCAGACCAATAAGGACACAGGGAGCAAGTTAGATGTATACAGCGTGGGGCCGGTTTGCTTATTGTACAAACAGTGTCCTTCAAAAGCAAGCACCACCAATGCTTGGCTATGTTTATATAAAAACAACAGATCTGTCTCATTCCTTCCACCCTCCATTCAGTGGCAACAGCAACCTACAAGTAAGAGGAGACAGAGCTTTGTATACAGAGCTTTTTGCTCTGTATATACAGCCAGGAAAAGAAGGAAAAAAGAGCAGACCGCAAAATCAATCCATTTCTTAGCACTGCTGGGGGCTACCTCTGTTTATACTAGTTATTTTTTTTTTGCAAAGGGAAAAATGCTCACTGCGCCAAGCTTCTCAGTTACAAGAGGCTAGAAGGAAAAAAGTAGTTTGCATGGGGGTGAGAGGACCCAATGTCAGCCTCCTCCTTTTCAACTCCAGAGCCTTTACAAAGGAAGGGCTCACAAAACAGGGGTCTCAGACCTTGCTGGAAAAGAGCAAAGACAGGCTAGGCGACTGTAGCAATATCGTCCATGTACGAAAGACAGACAGTCCGCCTATTATTTTGGTTGCAAATGGTTATGTGTTTTTTTTTAAATTCTACAAACAACGCAAAAGTAATTGTACCTTGACAATCCAGCAGAGCTTTGCGACAGTCATCCAGGCTGAATCCCAGTTCCTGCAGCCGGGCCAGCTGCACTTCTGAAATGAAATATTGATCGCAAATCCAAGGGTAAGCGCATGCTGCATTTACTGCGACTTTGCTCTGAAGGTAGTTTGCGCAGCGAACACGACCATTTATTTATTTATTGCTCCGCAGTTATTTATAACCCATCCCAACCCCAAAGGTGGTGGACAAAGTAAAACAGAAGATTGTAATGGTTACATCAGAACAATATCAAAACCAAAATATAACCCCAGAAGCCAAATAAAACCTGAGCTGAAATTGAAAGCACATTGACAAAGAAGTTTCATCCTGTTTCTGGAATTACGGCAAGATGGTGGCGACTACAGAGAAGGTCAGAACCCCAGTCTTCATAAGGGGAAGGAGCAATCAGCAGGTCCTCTCTCAAGGACCAGATTGGACGGGCAGATTCATTTTTGGCAAGACGTTGCCTGATGCATCCTGGTGCAGGGCTGCTGACAGCTTTAAAAGTAATGACCAGCACTTTGAACTGTGCCTGGAAGCCTATTGGCTACCACTGAAGTGACTTTAATTCTGAATTGCAATTCTGAACCGGCAAGGCTGTCCTGCCAATAATCTTGCTGCCGTTCTGTACCAGCTGCAACTTCCCGATTATCTCAAGGGCCGCCCCACGTCAAGGGCGTGGTAGTAGTCCAACTGAGCGGTCATCAAGGCATGGGCTGCTAAGATACACATTTAAATGTAAAGATACATTGCTTTCTTTCTCCCAAATCTAACAACTATGACGTGGTTTGGGGGGGAAATGCTGGTTAATTCTATCAACTCCAGCATCTAAAAAAAACATCAAAACAATTTCCTTTTTCATTCACCTTTTGACACACACCCCTCTCTCCTACAACTCAGCTACCCAGAGGACTTGTTAGCTTCAAGGGATTAATCTTGGATCCCATTCCTACTGATTAAATTCATCAGTTAAATTCACTTTCAGCAGAAACAGGTATTCTCAAACGTAATGGAGTTATCTAAATAGTTATATACAAAAACTAATTAAGCAAGTTTTAAAATGTACAGGTAGTCCTTGCTTAACGACCATTCATTTAACAACAGTCCGAAGTTACGATGGCCTCAGAAAAAGTGCTTTATGACCTGTACTCGCACTTACAATTGTCGCAAACTGTTGCACACCCCCCCCATGGTCACATGATCGCAATTTGGGCACTTGGCAGCCAGCTCGCATTTACGACCAGTTGCAGTGTCCTGCAGTCACGTGTTCGCGATTTACAAACCATTGGGGAAGCTGGATTTGCTTAACAACCATGGTGATTCGCTTAACGACCGTAGTAAAATGGTTGTAAAATCGGGTCTAGTCATGTGGTGACTCACTTAACGACCACACCACTTTTGAGGGAGATGGGTGGTGACGAAATTTGAAATATAAGTAAGTAAGTAAGTAAATAAACAAAATATAAATAACCACCAATTTTCTGGTCCCTATTGTGGTCGTAAGTGAGGACTACCTGTAATCAGAGCACCAGCATCAGTTTTCCATATTTATGCTGCAACAGAGTAGTAGCATAGAGTGGGGTGGGGAGGCAGAGAAGTCAACCGCCATTTAAAAATGACATTCCTACCAAGGACAGGATCCAAAGTCCGCTTGGTTGTCTCCTTTCTTTCTGCTGTTGTTCCTGAGATCTCACTGACGCAAGAGGAGCCAGAGGAAGCTGACAGGTCTGAGGCAGGAGGATTTGGCAGCGCCCCGCTGGTCTGCTTAGAAATGGACTTGGCAATAGCCAGGAAGAGCTGGACGTCGTTATAGGACAACCTGATGTCGAGTGCTTGCAACTGGATCTGAAGGAAATGCGGCAACAAGAAAAAAATCAATTTGAGCAGAGAGTGCAGTGTGGGATTCTCCCAGCTGCAGATTCTCCTCTGAAAGGTTTCTATGCAAAGGCTGAGGCGGGTGCAAAACGTTTCACTTCAAGCAAGAACAAATTACTCCTGGTATGAGTGTGAAACGGGATATTCCACACACTGGAAACATCTTGGGCTTGAGACAAGAGCTATTCCAAGCTGGAAACACTTGGGGGGGGGTCCCCAAATGCTCAAAACTGCCCATTTCATACTTGAAACATCCAGTCTGCTTCATTCTCAGTAGGAAACATTTCACACAATGGTTCAAAATAAAACATTTGGACAGCCCTGTTAGGATGCAGTGGATTTCCTGTGTCAACAACTAAGTTGTGATAGAGGATATTTATTATGGCATCTCTTCCCAGCAAGAGCGTCTTCTGAACTTCTGGATTCCCTCTTACAGAGGTTTTAGCAATGGCATACTGACTGGAGAATTCTGGGAGATGGTTCAAGCATCTAGAGGACACCTTGGCTGAGAAGATCACTCTGACTTTTCAAGCAAGCCATGAATGTAGTGCAATGCTTTTATTTTAATTCATTATTCAAAGCATACTTTTTTTTAAAAAAAAAGCTTCAAATGCCTCTTTTAAAAAACTTATTTAAAATTAAGTCTGCACTTAAAACTTGAGCCACGCCTTTCTTAAAACTGAAACCATGAACTCTGAGCAACACACACAGGAGCACTGGAAAAAAAATGCTTTCCTTGGTTTTAGTTTACCATGCCACACCATTGCAATTTACAACGCACAGTGCTTTGGCAGAATATGCAAACCTAGCTAACTATGGCTTATCAAACAAACCTGGCTTAAGCCAGTTTGGTCAGCCCTAGGTAGGGGCCAATGGCAAACCAGGAGACTGAGAGTTCTAGTCCCACCTCAGGCACGAAAGCCAATTGGGTGACCTTGGGCCAGTCCGTCTCTCAGCCCTAGGAAGGAGCCAATGGAGACTGAGAGTTCTAGTCCTGCCTTAGGCATGAAAGCCGGCTGGGTGACCTTGGGCCAGTCCCTCTCTCTCGGACCTAGGAAGGAGCCAATGGCAAACCAGGAGAATGAGAGTTCTAGTCCCGCCTTAGGCACGAAAGCCGGCCGGGTGACCTTGGGCCAGTCCCTCTTTCTCAGCCCTAGGAAGGAGCCAATGGCAAACCAGGAGACTGAGAGTTCTAGTCCCGCCTTAGGCGTGAAAGCTGGCTGGGTGACCTTGGGCCAGTCACTCTCTCTCAGCCCAACTCACCTCACAGGGTTGTTGTTGTGGGGAAAATAGGAGGAGGAAGGAGTATTAGGTATGTTCGCCGCCTTGAATTATTTATAAAAATAATAAAGGCAGGATAGTAAATAAATAAATAAATAAACAATGTGTTATTCCAGCCACAGAAATATTAAACACTTGCATGCACGTTTCAGAGAACATTACCTCCAGAAGAGGAGGGAAATCTCCACCGTTGAAAGCATCCAAGAGTCCTGATCCATTCGGGTATGAAGAATTCCCCACCAGCTCAACTTGAATTAGTGCTGGATCAAGGATGGAGAGGGCCGTTTCCTGCTCGTTGCCCAGCCGGCACGAGAAAACCTAAAGGGGCAGAATTCATTTTGTAGGACCTCGGAGGCTGCCTAACCTGGAGGAGGCCTGGAAGAGGGAGGCAGCCCGGAGACCCGAAAGCTTGTGTGACTTTGCAGAAAATTCTGCCTTTATGCTTGCAAGAAAGTCAACTCTGAGATTCATCTTCGGTGCTGACATGTTTTTTTTTTTTAAAAGCCCAATCACCAACTCATGACGCTCCTGGTTGTAGCAAAGGTGCTACCCATAGGAATTCTTGTCCCACCAGCAACGAAGCGTTCTTACCTCAATGCCAGACAAGCTGCCTGAGAAAGGATGATCCACCAGTTTGGGTTTATAGGTAAGAACGGTAGTCCCCTTCAGAATAATTGCGTTAGTATCCATGCAGGACATGTCTTCGACCACCACAAATTCAGTATCTGAAGGATAACACAAGACTTTTGCCACTAGCAAATGGGCAGCTGAGTCTTTTCCAGCTTTGCACAGAGGCAACACTTTTCAGTTATAGAAAAGTATCTTCAGTTATATCAAATATTAGTATTTATGTAATATATACAAATAAGTATTGTCTTATGCCTACATGGCGTAGGGGGCGTGGTGGCTCAGTGGGTAAGACGCCAGGCTTGTCGATTGGAAGATCGGAGGTTCGAATCCCTAGCCCCGCGTGACGGAGTGAGCTCCCGCACCAGCCCCAGCTCTTGGCAACCTAGCAATTCGAAAGCATGCAAATGCAAGGAGATGAATAGGTACCACTTCGGTGGGAAGGTAACAGTGTTCCGCGCATGTCATGCGGCCACATGACCGTGGAAGCGTCTTTGCACAACGCTGGCTCTTCGGATAACAAACGGAGATGAGCACCGGCCCCTGGAGTCGGACACGACTGCACAAATGTGCGGGGGGAACCTTTGCCTTTTCACATGGCGTAGGGCCTGGACACCTGAGGGACCTCTTGTCTCCCATTTTATCTGCTCGGCCGATTTGATCGAGCGCTCCGGGTTCCTTCAATTAAACAATGCCATCGCTCGCTCCACATTATAATTTGGCCTTCAGCATGTTGGGTGAACCCAGTGAACTGTTTATTCAGTAAACCATGATTAAGCAAACTGTGCTTCAGCACAATGCTTGTCTGCACAAACCTGTCTTACCTGTCACATTGATCTTGACTTCCAGCTGTTTTTCAGTGGACATCTGAAGAGAAGAACGTTTTGTAACTATTCCACACTTGACAGCTTTGGGGATGACAGCCGTTTCACTACCATGGTTATGTTGTTGGGAAGGGGTGAGATTAGATTGCTTTTTCGTGTCACTGGGGGTTTGAAGAAAGTCATGAACAAGCACCAACCAGTCGAAGATCAGAAACACACGAAGGTTGTTCAGAACAACTGTGAAGAAGGAGGAATCCTTAGTAGATCTAACAGAGGGAAGTGAGAAATGAATATGTTTGTTAACCCAAACGGCTTTGCTTCAGACTGCCAATTTTGGTAATAATTTTGGTAATAATTTATTTATTTATTAGTCAAATTTATCACCGCCCATCTCTACAGCAGTAGACTCTGGGCGGTTTACAATAATAATATTAAAATTAAAAACCTATAAATCTTAAAATACAATATAATAATAAATAGAAAAAATCCAGGGGATGGTGAGATCTTAAAAGGAGGATATTACTAAGCTAACCACCTCCAGGAGGAACTATTACCTCCTTCGTCCCAAGCAAGGTGGCAGAACTAGGTCTTTAAAGACCTCCGGAAGGCCAGGAGCGAGGGTGCCTGCCTCACCTCTGGGGGCAAGATATTCCACAGGGCAGGTGCTATCGCAGAGAAGGCATGCCTCCTGGACCCCGCTAGACGGAATTCTTTTATTGATGGGGTCCGTAGCATGCCCTCCCTGCATGACCGGGTGGGGCGGGTAGATGTGATTGGGATGAGACGGTTCCTCAGGTACCCTGGCCCCATGCCATGTAGGGCATGATAATCCCCAACGGTTATCAGGAGAGCCAGAATCCAACTCCTTTGAAACCAGCTCAGTCCTCCTCCCTACAATCTCCCAAGGAAATACCATTGCTGCATACCTTCTACCTCAAAAGGAGGCGGGGAAGAAAACACACAGGACATTTTCAGCTTCTTGCCCACTGGCTGTACTCTAACATCCCCAACAAGTTATTCAGTCAAAGATTTCTCTCAAAGCAACTGTGCTTTAAGACAGATATTTGGATGGGTCCTATCAAGGTGATCATAAACTCAGAGGTCATAAACACCAATCTCAGATACCTCCACTCCAGTCCTCCATTACTAATAAAAAGAATCTCTGTTCTGAGAGCTCAAGATGAGCTACATATAATCAGCTTGGGTACACAGGAAATCTAAGTAAGAAGAATTATCCAGTGACTATTCCACCAAGCTGTCATGCTGGGAGAGAAGATAATCAGGGACACCCTCCAACATTCCATTAGAATGTGCTGGGGGAGAGTGTATTTTTTATAACACAAAGGACTAGCAATTGAACCCCTTCCCTTCCCTCCTCCCTCCCTCCCTCCCTCCCTCCCTCCCTTTCCTCCTTTCCCCCCTCCCCTCCATTATGCCTTCTTTAAAGACTGTAAGCACTTTTCATTGAACCGTAAGCCACATTGAAATCTTTGCAGCTGAAATGTCAGGTGTAACTGCATTAAATAGATAGATGCCCACCATATACCTAGGTTCCAAGTGCTGAAGATTTGTGACCCAGAGATTTGCGGGGGGGGGGGGGCGCTCTTCACTGGATGCCTTCAGGAACAGGCTGGGCAGCCAAGTATCTACAAGTATGGTTGTTGTGGGTTTTCTGGGCTGTGTGGCCGTGTTCTGGCAGTTCTGGTTCCTAACGTTTCGCCAGTAGCTGTGGCTGGCATCTTCAGAGGACAGGAGCACAGCTAGAAGATTCTCTCTGTGCCCAAGTCTTGAACCAGAACTGCCAGAACACTGCCACACAGCCCAGAAAACCCACAACAACCATCGGATTCTGGCCGTGAAAGCCTTCGACTATACATTATCTACAAGTAGTTGGACTCCACAGCATGAAGGACCCCCTTCCAACTCTAGGATTCTATGGCTCTACTGGAGTCTCCTGCCTCATCCAGCCAACTAAGTGATCACAGGCTTCGTTACCTGTAATGCAGTTCGATCTGTATCGCTCCTTGAGAATTACTGTTCTTTGATGACTGGAAAATGCAGTTGAAGACATTGGGCATTCCTGAAGATGGTCTCTGCCCACCATATCGCGTGTCAAAGGCCATCATGGAATGTGAGACCAAGTTGATGGACCTGGTTTGATTGGAAAAACTCTCGAAGAGCAGCTTCGATTTTTTAAAGTCAAACCTAAACAAATTAGAAGGAGGGAGGGAGGGAGATTATTTTTCCAAGTAGCTATCTTGATTAATTACATCAAAGATGGCTGGATCCACTGCACTGATTTTTATTGCTCTATTTCATAGTTTAATTTTTTTTAAACTTCTACAAGAAGTATGAGCTAGAATAATCTCCCCAACGTAGGGGACAAAGATCCTAGACCCAACAAGGTCTAGAGGCTGCCAGAGCACAGAGAATCTCTTAAACAAATAAGTAAATACTGCTTGAAGCAATAGCTTTTCTTGGATAGGAATCTCTGGCGAGCTTAATCTCCGAGGCCTCCATTACTCAGTATTATAGGAATCTCAGTGTCTTCCCAGAAACTTGGCTCCAGGTGGCTTATGGTTCTGGACATCTGGCTCAAAGTACAACATAGGATGCTGCTGCCACCGCTGATTTTAAAATCCCCTGGTGTGATGTTCAAAGAGGCAGTAATCACAGTTGTTCTAAGCAAGAGCTCTTTGGAATCCTAGTTTATTATTTTATTCATGAGCAAAACTGCTGCTGCCCAATAGCTCCTGCCTGTGGGAAATTTAAACTAACCAGTAACGTACTCAGATAGAACAATTTGGCATTAAATCCTAGGCTAGCTTGTCACTTTGCTAACAAGCCAGAACCTTGAACCCAATTTCAAACCTTGGGTTATGAGGGGCAATGCTCTGCTTTGCGGTCAATTAGCTTCAGCCATCCACCTTGGCAGGACGATGCACCAAGCACCAAGAAAAGGTTGGGGCTTGTTGATGCCCACCATAAATTAAAGCAAAGCCTTCTGTGCTGTCATTTCTCCTGCTGGGCGGTCATGCCTAAAGTCAATCTTTATCGCACCTTCTTTCTCCTCTTGATTAAACTCTTGACCCAAATTGTAAAGAAGACCCCCAAAGCAGCTCTGCCAATGAAAGCAAAGCTGTGTAACCTCCAAGAGATGGACAGACATACCTGGCCAGTGAACCGTGCTTCGGCTGGGGGCTGGTCAGTTCCAGACTTACGTTGACCATGTCGATGAGGAAGGACAGGGAGGTGTAGACTTCTCCACTCAGCACAGTCTGAAAGAAGTAAAAATGCTCAACTGTGACATAAGCATTTGCACTGCTGAATTCCACACTGAAGCAAATCCCAACCCCAAACTCCAGCTGACATATTATGCCCCCCCGTTTGCTTTGATATAAGAAGGAAGAAGGAAGAAGGAAGAAGGAAGAAGGAAGAAGGAAGAAGGAAGGAGAAAGGAGAAAGAAGAAAGAAGAAAGAAAAAGGAAGAAAGAAAAACAAAGAACTAAAGAAAGAGAAAGAGAGGGAGGGAGGGAGAGAGAGAGCAAAAGAAAGAGAAAGAGAAAGAGAAAGAGAAAGAGAAAGAGAAAGAGAAAGAGAAAGAGAGAGAGAGAGAGAGAGAGAGAGAGAGAGAGAGAGAGAGAGAGAGAGAGAGAGAGAGAGAGAGAGAACAAACGAACACACACAGGGGATGACTGCTTTCCTTCACTGAAAAATATATGGGATTTTTTAAAGGGCTCCACAGGCCAAAGCAGTATAACAATGACATATTAGAGCAGGTAGGGCCAAACCCTTCAGCCTGCTGTTTCTGAGGTCTGTTTTATTCTTTCAGCACTGAGAACCCAAACCATGCTACTGAATTTTAGTGGCACAATATTGGGGACCTTCAGGGACCCCCAAACTAGGAATTAAGAGCACATGCTGCCTGTGGGTTGCCCGTCCCTAACTGAGGTCTTCAGAAGTTTTGCATGCAATTAAAAAAAATACAATCTCACATGTATTCTTGGGTCTTGCAAGTCATAGGGCCGTATGAACTCCTCTATTGGTTCCCCCAGATTATTCTCCAGGAGCCCTCGAATTAGCTTGTATTTATTCAGATCCAGAGAACAATGTACTGAAGACACAATGCCATGAATGGATATATCCGGCACGGCGTGGCTTATCTCCCTGCAAGAAAAAAGCAGATAGGCGGACTAATGTTAGCGTATTGGAAGAAGCGAAGACCATCAGCGTTGAAACAATGATCATCCAACATCAACTTCGCTGGACCGGCCATGTTGTTCGAATGCCTGACCAACATCTTCCAAAGCAGCTACTTTACTCCCAACTTAAGAATGGAAAACGGAATATTGGTGGACAGCAAAAGAGATTCAAAGATACTCTCAAAGCTAATTTAAAAAAAATGTAATATCAGCATTGAGAACTGGGAAGCCCTAACTCATGAGCGTTTCAATTGGAGGTCATCCTTTATTAATGGTGCTATGGACTTTGAAGAAGCACGAGTACAGGGCGAAAGGGAGAAAAGAGCTAAAAGGAAGGCACGTCAAGCAAACCCTCATCATGACCGTCTCCCACCCGGAAACCTATGCCCTCATTGTGGGAGGTTGTGCGGATCCAGAATTGGCCTTTATAGCCACTTACGGATCCATTGTTAAGTTTTTAATCCTGGAAGACAATCTTACTCGGCTACAAGTGATCGCCAAGAGAGAGAGAGAGAGAGAGAGAGAGAGAGAGAGAGAGAGAGAGAGAGAGAGAGAGAGAGAGGTTTCATGACTGAATTGACCAGGCTCAGGAAGCACCCGGGTGGCCTGCTTCAGCTGGCTGTATCTAGGAGTCCCCCAACCCCAACCAAGATGCAGACCAGAGATGATGGGAAATGCCACAAGCCACGTGACTCACCTATCCAAGTTCCTCTCCACTTGCAACTTCAGCCTAAAAGGCTCAGTTAAGAGGCTCCCTCCCGTCTGCTTGATGACAAAAGACGGGAAGGTCAAATCGACAGAGGCATCCTTCGCAGCCTGTGAATGTTCGCGTGGGTATCTTTCGGCAGCAAAGATGTCCATGTCCTGCAGATCAACCACAATGCAGTCTAATAGGCATGTCTGTTCCTCTGCAAAAGAGCAATCCAGAGCTTAATTTTTCCCTGGCGCGCCGCAGAAAGTGCTCAAAATTTCAGGATAATATTCTAATATTGCAATACTATATTCCACTGCATACAAACCCGCTCTGATGAATCATCAAGGGGAACAAGTTTATTGTGGGTAGCCAACCTTTTCCAGGAAGCTGGTAAGCTCTGGGGCGCAACACCGGTATAAAAATGTGGCACCCCTAAGCCAGCCTTTCTGAAGACCCTGGTGGCTCTTCAGATATTATGAACTTCAACTCCAAGAATTAAGCCTCCAGAAAAGCCTTAAATGGCTAATTCCTCCCATATGCCCCAAAGGGAACCCCACTAAAAAAACTGGCCCTGATTATTCGCATGACAGGTCTTCACACACAATCCCTCCCAAAAAACAGGCAAGAAGGTCGATCAACAAAGATATGTGATTCCAGCTCCTTGAATGACAGGCCTTTCTTTCCTCGTTCTGCCTGCACGGCTGTGGCCCTCGAGGGCAGCTTATGGTCAGCGTGGCCAGAAATTCTTCTGGCAACTTTCAGCCAAGGCTCAAGAAGGGGAATCACCGAGAGGAGGTAAAAACGGGATGAGTTTTCAACATTTCAGGAAGAATGATGCACCAGCCTCTTTCTCCACTTCTGTTACATGCAGCTCACACAGAAAGGAAACAGATTATTTGTTCATCTAGGCCGTACTGTCACAAACAGCTCACCAGGGCATTTTCCCCCACTACCTGGAGATATTGGGAATCTTCTGCCCAGAAAGCGAAGACTCCACCACCAGGCTGTGATTCCTCAATGAGAACTAACCCTTTGCTCTCACGGACACACACAGAGGAGCAGCAGCAAGTGGTCATAAGGCGATTTGTTCGTTATTAGTAGGTAATAAAAGTAAAGGTTCCCCCCGCACATTTGTGCAGTCGTGTCCGACTCTAGGGGCCGGTGCTCATCTCCATTTCTTAGCCGAAGAGCCAGCGTTGTCTGAAGACGCTTCGCGGTCATGTGGCCGGCATGACGCACACGGAACACTGTTACCTTCCCACCGAAGTGGTACCTATTCATCTACTTGCATTTGCATGCTTTCGAATTGCTAGGTTGGCAACAGCTAGGGCTAGTGCGGGAGCTCACTCCGTCACGCGGGGCTAGGGATTCGAACCTCCGAACTTGCGATCTTCCGATCGACAAGCCTGGCGTCTTACCCACTGAGCCACCACGCCCCTTCTTATTAGTAGGACCCACCCAGAATTGATCCAACAGAGAGAGGTGAAATGAGATTCCCTTGAGTAGCACCCTCTCTTACCAGGACTGTCCACGGACAACAAAGGAGATGATGGGGGCAGTTTCGCGCCGGTTCCTGCTGCATGCTCGCTTTTCTGACTGCTGAGAATTGGTCCAGAAGATGACTGTTTCGTGTGCAAACCTTCAGAGGAATGTGGTGCCATCTTGGACTCTTCGGCACTCGGAGTTTTCTTCATGCTGTGCTTTGGGGTCCCCAGAGGTGAGGAAAACTGGACAGAATCCTGCTTAAAAGTGACAGTATAAATTAGTGATTTGTTTTTTAAAAATCAGCCCTCGTAGCGGGGCCGCTCTGCAGATTTATTACAGGCCCTCCAAACCAATAAGTCCATAAAGTAAAGTACTTTCATTTATTTTAGGAGTTATTGAGCTTGAATGGCATCTAACGGTAGCAGGATAGGACATGCTCAAGAGAAGAAGCAAATTTTGCTCCAGAATTGGTTTCTTTTGATAGGAATGTTTTCCAATAACAGCTCATCTCACCTATGTGCAAGAAAATCTCCTCCTCCTTCTAAATCAAGGGATACCTCCAAGGGAATACACAGGAAGCAGAATAGCATGCATTTCTAATTAAAGTTTTAAATTTATTGTTTGTAAAATAATTTTGCTCGCTGTTTCTGAAAGGACACAGCAAACCAAACTCCAAAACCAGTCCTTCTGGAATTTTGCAGCTGATTCTAAAAATATAACGAATAAACAACAATCCAGAGGGACCTTGTTTTAGGCACAGCCCGTTTTGAAAGCAACTCAGACAGCAGCAGAATTCCCAAAAGCCCCTCAGCTCAAACAACCTGGCACCTGCACAAGGACAGATATGGAAAATACCTCACATAAAACAGGATCCTTGTAGACATTGCCTTGCAAAATTGAATCCTCCAAAGAAAAGAAGGTAAATATTGGACAAGTTACACGCCCATCATCTTTACTGGCTTCAACAAAACAGCTGCACTATTTTCAAGCAATGAACCGCACAGCAGGACGCTTACCTTATCTTTTAGCGAGAATGCACCAGAACTGCCTGAAAAAAGAAACCGGTTCTTGACTTTCAGTTTCCCAAGGTTGGCCACGATAAGATGGCAAGACCGGGAGCTTTCAGGAATAAGGAGCACGGGAGCGCCAGCTTCAATGTCCAGAAGGATCCTAGCGGCTTGTTGAGCTTGATCTCTCACCTAAAGGAAGGACGGGTTTCAACAAGATGCTCTGGAAGGCCCCTGCTGCATCTCGCGAGAGGATCCAGAGTAAAACTCAACACCAAGGGAAGCCTGATTTTACACTACTAACATGGTGTAACGCCAATGCCGGAACAGACCGACAGGATTAAGAAAACAAACTGGGAAACAAGCTGCCTTGGGCCGAGTCGAGCCGCTGATCCCACTCTTGCCAGCAGCACTATTGATTGGGACGCGAACGGCTCACGCTAAGCCCGCTTTCCGTACAGGCTCGTGGCTGGAGAATCCTGAAGTAACTGTGTTTCCAGATGTAATGGCATGGGCCGTGGGCCACACAACCTGTGGCGCCTATCCTCAGATAGGCGGACCTTGTGTGTTCTCCGTCTTCAATTAACACAATCAATTAACACAGGAATTCTGATATTAAGCACCATTTTACCAAGTTTTCTGGCCACGGCGAGAAGCATCCGGAAAGTCCAAGACTTAGAGCTGCGGATACTTTAGTCATTTCTCATTGTGAAAAGTTGAGTTGCAGTTACTGATTCAGTAACTCGGCACAGATTTAATAATGGCCTCCGATCCCTGGCCAATATTTCAGGGTTTTTTAGAAAAATGAGACACCCCTTAAGTCACGGAGATCTCCCAGCAACGCTCATTCGAGTGTGCTGCAGGCCGGCCGCCGGACATACCGTTTGTCCCTCAACCGCCGCCCTCTGCCGGCCCAAGACGTCCTGCAGTTGCGTAAAATGCTGGACGAAGGAGACGACTTCTGCTTGGAAGCGCTGGGTGTGAACGTAGTGCACCGAGGCCATCCGCAGGCTGACATGCATATCGCACTCCCTCTGAAGCGAAGGGTCAGGTCGGCCATACCTTGGGGAAAACAAGACAGCCAACGTGCTCTATTTTTAACCGATGAGGATTTATTCTCGGTCTCTGATCAAACCAGAGCAGACCCCATGCCTTTAGGTCTGGAAGGAAAAGGCCAAGAAACCTGGAATCATCTTGGCAGCCAGTCAATATTTATTCCTGCCATGATCCGCTTCAGAAGAAGGAAGAGTGGGTGCAAATGGGGTCTTGGGAAACCATGCTAAGCTCAAGGGGCAGAGCAGGAGATGTGTGGGGTTATATTCTCTCTTGCCAGCTAAGCAGGAAGAAAGGGGGGGACGCTTGTTCCCACTGTGCCAAGCCTCAGTGGCTCAGAAAAGAGTAAGTAATTATTTTAATTTATACAGTAAGTATGATTATGTGCTATGGCGTCACCGTAGCACATAAACCAACCAAAACCCTTCAGAACATCGAAAGTAACCCAAAAGACCCAGTAGCCCAAGAAGAAAAAACAGGAGCCATCTACAGCATACAGTGTAAGGACTGTAGTAGCCACTATGTAGGACAGACAGGCAGAAGACTGGCAGAACGCATCCACGAACACCAACTAGCAGTCAGAAGACACCATGAAAACTCCTTAATCTCACAACACATGGGCAGACTCAACCATACTTTCAACTGGGAAACTGTGAGCATTTTAAACCAAGCCAAATCCAAAAATGCTAGAGAATTCCTGGAAGCTTGGCACTCAGACAAAGCAGCCATCAACAGACACATAGAGGTAAACAACATTTAGATACCATTCATAAGAGACAATAGAAAAGCCAGAAGACCAGAACACCTCCTTGCCAGCAATCAACACCCAGATATGCAAAGATTAACACCAGGATTAGCACCAGAGGAACAATCAAACAGCACAATATACCCTAATCAAGGAAGGATTAACTCAGTCAATCAACCAAGCAGCAAACAACAGCCCAGCCAAGGAACTACCAAGGAGAGAACAACACCCCCACCAACACAAGCAGGACAAGCCAGGGTATATAAACAGAGAGCAAGTCCCTCTCCCTTTTCGCACTGAAGATGTTGCCTAGCCTGGCCATGAAACATCTGCAAGAAAACAACAAGGCTCAAAGAGCACCAAGGACTCCACAAAGTAATTATTTGCCTCCCCAAGCCTCTCAGGACTCAGGGAAGCGCCAGGAGAACCCTTCCTATTTTCCTGAGTTTCTGAAGTCAGCCAGATCTCATAGATTCATTTGTTAGCTTCCCACTCCACCTTTCCTCCAGGAGTTCCAGGTGGTGTATCTAGAAGTCTCCCCTCCATTCTTTTCACACACCAGCCATCCTGTGGGAGCGGCTGAGCTGAGAGGGAGTGGGTGGCCCAAAATCCACTCTCAGTTTGCTCCCACAGCTGAGGGTGGACTTGAATTTGGGTCTCCCTTGTGCATCAGAGGAAATCGAAGCTGTGCGGGAAGCACAAGGGCATCTACATTTCTACAATGCATCAGGTGGAAATAATCAGGTGGAATAAGATAACCTACACTAATACACGGGCAGAGAACACAAGCTCATAGAAAAAGAATCGTCAAATGCTTAAATAATCACAAAACGCTTCAACTTTCAGGGAAGACTCCAATCCTGTCGCCCTTTCCAATGATGTTGGAGCAAAATGGGAGACTGGCAAATGTTGGACATCAGAAAACTCAGTCCCAGGTAGAAAATGAGATTCCATCGCCTACCTGTAGATCTGAAAGGTGAGAGCCTCTTCACCACTAGTCATGAAGCGTTCTCTGTAAAGCTCTCCGTGGGAGGTGAGATCGCTTAAGGATAAACTTCCAATGCTTCCCTGAAAGACCAAGTCCCCTTCTGCAAGAATAAAAGGTTAGACCCTGCCTGAGTCAGCCTGACCCACTAACATGGTTTGCTTAACTGTGATTCATTGAATAAACCACAGTTGGCTCTGTTCTCCAACACGGTAAACTGTAAACCCCCATTTAATGCCTAAATCAACATTATGCTTTAGTATGTTGTGCCTTAAAGTCAATGTGGGGCCGGTATACCAATATCAGGCCAACATACATTTCCACAGTTTGATGCAGAACGGGTTTAGAGATCTGAATCTCATTTCCTTCCATCTGCATGTGTACATCTGACATCGTTTCCCCAATTTTTGATTAGGTACTTAGATGCAGAGAACACTCTTCCTGTGTGGTGAATAAGAGCGATTTTTATGGGCCAGGAAAGATTTTGAAGGGTGGACACCAACCCCAAGGATTACTGTGATACAAACTCATCCCCTTACACGCTGTAGGCGTGTAATTCAGACTCACCAATCATTTCCACATGTGTGGCAAGTTTGGATACATTTGCTTTAGCGAGTTCATCGGTCGCCTTATTCAGGACTAAGGACAGGGAATGGACCTATTGAAGCAGAAAGAATCGGATTGACAGAGACGTCACAGGATGGACCCTTTCTTCAAAAGATTACAAGCCTAGTATTCTCACCTTCCCCACCATTTTCCAAGACACATTCATGAAGGCTCTTTGCCCAAAACACTAATGAGAACATGCAAAAGGATTTAAGCGTCCACGGAAGAGGCAAGCTTGATCGCATTTGCCTTGCTACAGAGTTGGCTACAAATCTGAAAGAAGTGGTGTCTCCTTTACTTAAAGGTTATACTCAAACATCCCATAATGGGGGTTTGTGCTAATTTCTACTTCAGAATTTAAACTGCAATTTGAGCTTGAAGGTGTTTCTGACTTACTCGCATATTTACGTACTTGGCACCTTAACAGTGCAGTTGTGAAACTGTTTATTTATACGATTTCTGTCTCATTTCCTGTAGAAACTCAAGTCAAGTAACACATAAAACATAACTATTAAAATTCATTCATACTGGAGAAGCCCTGCTGAAGAGGAAAGTTTTGATTCCCATGGCTGAAAGTTTAAGAAGTGGTGCTGAAGTTCCACTCTCATGGGAATACTTTCCATAGCTTGGTGACCACACAGGCAAAGGCTCTCTCCTGCGTCTCAGACAAATGAACTTTGGAAAGAGAAGGCTTCTTTACGACATCTACTCTTGCTGACTTCAATATCAATTGCTCTTTCTGAATTCAATCACTTCAACTGCCATTTCCAATTCTGTATTACTAGTCAAACACAAACTCCATCTAGCTACGGCACTCTATAACTCCTAAACTTATTCTTAACCATATTTAGCATGCCTTTCAATTCTGCCAGTATGAACTCTCCTGCAGAACTTTATTAATCAGCTCATGTAAATGCCAACATCAAAAACATTTTCTATATGAGTGGTCTACAAATATCTAATTCACTTATTAATCAAGCTTTTATTCTCTAGAGATGCCACTCCTAACTCAAAAATTTCTGGCTACAGTGGTTGGAGAATGCAAGAAAACAGTAAGAATTCTGATTTCTTTTTTTAAAAAAAACCTATCTCACCTCTTTTTATTCAGTGTACTCAAAACACAAATGTAAAATTTTCAATATTTTAAACATCAAATTATAAAATACTTCATAATATACCACACTGATTTTCAATCTTATTAACCAGCCAATAAAATACCTACTGAAAAATACCTTCTCGAACAGCTACTTTTTACCAAATACTTAAGAATATAGTGCTGAAAGAAGGCTGATTTTGCCTGGAAGGGCATTCTACAAGATAAGAGCTGTGCTAGTAAGAGCAGGCTTCTAGATTATACTCATCAAATGTCATATAATTGAGAAATCAAGAATCAGGCCTTAAATCGCTGGGAGTTGGGCGGCATATTAAATATCTATCTATCTATCTATCTATCTATCTATCTATCTATCTATCTATCTATCTATCTTGACAACAGGCTGAGGACAGTTAGTAAGGGAACTTCAACCATTTCGGCCACTCATTTTCCTCTTTTCCACAAGGGTTAAAATCACTACCAAAGGTTTGTCATCTACATGTCAGGAATGCTCCGTGCACTCTTTTGTATCATTTAAGTACTGGATGAGATTGTCATAGATTATACCTGTTCCATGAATAAGCATGTCATAAATGACCATACTTTTATGAAATACAACTGCAAGTCTATTACCTACATGTTTTTAAGATGTGCCACAACTGCCCCTCTAGAAATGGTTGATTAGCCTACTCTAATCTCTTACAATGAATACGGTTAGTTTTTTTGGATCACCACATTCTATACATTTCTGTAAAACTGCCCTAGGGTATGGTTTCACCTACAAGAATTCTCACCTCCAAAGATCAATTGCTCATGTAATTAATCGCTCCTTGGGCAACATTTAAAAGAACAAATGCAACCCCAAATACATAAATATAAAAGTTCTAGAACATCACAGGAACGTCTAAAATATCATAGATATAAAACTATTTAAAAATACACATTGCAGCTGCAGAGGTATACAGTAGTGTAAAAGGCCCATGGCCTGTGTGTCTATCACTAACACTAACCGCCTTACCAGCCATGAGAGTCACTGTTAGCCATGGACTAGTAATCTCATATTTAGATTATTGTAATAAGGCTACCAAAAACACTTTAGTAGGAATGTTGAAAAGTGCCTTAGACTGGCACCCCTCTTCGATTTTGTTATCCTTTTACTGGATTGTATATTGGCTTTGGAATTGTATTTATGTTTTTGACTACTGCGGTGAGTCATTTATAGGTTGAGCAAATAAATTACCTCCTTATCCAGAATTCTCACAAATGCAGGGGGCTAGAAAGTTTCCACCCCCTCCTAGGTCAATTAAAGTTTAGAGAGGGGAAGGAATGGAGAGGAGAAAGTCCATTCCTTCAAGGAACTGGATGAGAATCCTCCTTGCTCCCAGGGCAATCTCTGAACTCTTTATGACGTCAAAGGTGTGGGACAACTTCTCTCATACCTTCAAATCCAGTTTGGTATTTACAGAATCCTGCACCTCTGAGGCTGACAAGACACTCGTTTCTGATTTGACTGTTTGCTGGGCATCTCCAGGCTGCAACTTCACACTGTGATTCTCAGCAGTGGATCCAATCCCAAAGAAATCCAGGATCACCACCCAGGTTTGCAGAGTGATCAGGACATCTAAGCAGTTGAAGTCAATATCCACGCTGCGATTGATTTTGCCGTAGCGCGAGGAAAACTCTGGGTGCTTCTTGTCCACCAGCAGCATGTTAATGTGCACTAACGAATCGTCAAAGTCGCTCCTTCCAGAAGGCACGCTCAACTGTTGGGCAGTGGGAGAAGGTGGTGGGGTCAGCGGGCAGTCCCCCTCGACACCTTCGTTGCGCTTTTGCTGAGGGATGCAAGAAGGCCGTTGGTAAAACTGGAAGACGTTGGGTGCTTCCTCCATGTGAGACGGGAGAGACCGAGGCATGTCTGGATATTCCACGTTGGAGACCAACGGACAAGACTGGGAAAGGTACTCCTTGTGTGCTAGGTTTGAGGGTTTGGGGGCCCCGTGTGACACCATGAGGTTTTTGTACAATGAATCTGGATTCTTTTCCAGAAGATCTTCCATCAGCAGAGAACGTAAGGCAATCTGAATGGACAAAGCGTGAGGATGATCCTTGGCAAACTCAACATCAAAATCCTGAAAGGTTAAGCTCACCAGACCTTGTGCTCCAAGTGTGAGGTCACCGCTGAGCTGAACCTGGAGCTCGGAAATATGGAAAGTGGCTTGGATTTGAGTAAAAGATTGCACTGCTTCTTTGACAGGCACACATTTGTTTGTGGAAAAGCTAGAGTGAGTGAAGAAGCCGTTTTCCTTTCTGTTGATGGAGAAATCTGTGCTGATGCTTCGAAGCGATCCTGAAGGAAAGGCCGAGCTGGAGGACGGGAAGCTGGGCGGTGGCTTGGTCAAGTCTTCATTGCAGACGAGGTTGTCCAGAGTCTGGATAACTTGCTCATAGACATGTTTTGCCAACATCACCTGCATTGTTTTTTTTAAAAAGCACAATATCATCAGTTTGAATTTTATGGAATTTGATTAGATAGCCAAACCCAAATGCTTGTCTGTCATTCCATTCCATTCCATTCCATTCCATTCCATTCCATTCCATTCCATTCCATTCCATTCCATTCCATTCCATTCCATTCCATTCCATTCCTTCTCTATCCCTTTATTATTTTTATAAATAACTCCAGGCAGCGAACATGCCCAATACTCCTTCCTCCTCCTATTTTCCCCACAACAACAACCCTGTGAGGTGGGTTGGGCTGAGTGTGTGTGACTGGCCCAAGGTCACCCAGCCGGCTTCCAGGCCTAAGGCGGGACTAGAAATCTCAGTCTCCTGGTTTCTAGCCTGTTGCCTTAACCACTAGACCAAACTGGCTATTATTTTTATTTATTTATTTATTTTCTATCCCTTTACTCTTTTTATAAATAACTCAAGGCGGCGAACATACCTAATACTCCTTCCTCCTCCTATTTTCCCCACAACAACCACTGTGTGAGGTAAGTTGGGCTGAGAGAGTGATAGTTCTGACATGGGACAATATTTGTGAGTGAATGCATCTGGAGGAGAAACATGGCCCCAACTGCTATCCACTTTCTTATGCTACGCTTATGGCTGTACAATGTTAAAGAGAAATAATGTTAAACTTCTAAAACTCTTCCAGGTCAATGCTCAGTATGTTGGAGGAATGCAGCCAGCAGGTGCCTCAGCAACAGAACTAACATGTGATCCAGCCCCAAACCCTCACATTTGCGCAATGACCACATATTGGTAGGTCCATACTTTCTAGGACAAGGACCTGAAAACACCCATCCCTAAGGCTGTATGTATGTATGTATGTATGTATGTATAAATTTATGTATCTCAACAAATGTGGGATGACATTTAAGGATACACATGAATGCCTCGTCACTTCATCTATTGAGGCAGAGAAACTGAAACCTCTGTCCAAAATGACCAGGAAGCAAGGTCTCCATCATTATGTTATCGTGTCTCTAGATGAACTACAAACAACAGTGTCCCATATTGTCCATTTCCACAAGCATTTAGGCTAGATTCGATCTTCTCTTTAGTGAACAACTTTAAAACTTGCCAGCTCAAGCTCTTGTAAGCTAAGTCCAGAAGTTAGCCTTTCTTCCTAAACCATTTCCCACTATCAACAAGTCCTTCAGCATTTTGTGTCCCCACATTCAAAGAAACAAACAGTTGGTAAGACTTTGATCCCTTATTCTGACTACCTGAGCCAGCCATTTATTTCTAATCATTGGTTAGGACCATATCTAGAAACAAATATTTAGCTTGGCAGCTTCCTGAGATGACCGTTCCCCACTGCTAAGAATGTAAATAAGCAGAAGGGAAACATATTTAAAGTGTACTTTACCTGCAGAGGGTTGACGAACCTCCCCTCAATCCTCATCAGGCTTGAAATGTTGACATCGTCACTCAGAGAGAAGGCCAGCTCTGCACTGCGCTCAACTGGGATCTTCTCCAGCATGAACTGGATTGTTGCATTATTAAGAATGTGGAAAGCTGAAATTCAAGGGACTCACGTGAAATACTTTTAACCTCTAGATAAATAAATAATTACATTGTGAGCCTCTGTTCAGTGGGGGAACGAAGATCCAATAGGCCCAAGCCTGGGCTAGATCACTTTTACCACCCAAGATGGAAGCCTTAAATCCACATATTCTAGAACTCTGCCTACTGCAGCTGATAATCGCCTGCAGCACTGAAATTAATGACAGACATAGCAAATTTTAGGGGCGTGGTGGCTCAGTGGGTAAGACGCCAGGCTTGTCGATTGGAAGGTTGCAAGTTTGGCGGTTCGAGACCCTAGCCCCACGTGACGGAGGGAGCTCCCGCACCAGCCCCAGCTCTTGCCAACCTAGCAATTCGAAAGCATGCAAATGCAAGTAGATGAATAGGTACCACTTCGGTGGGCAAGTAACAGTGTTCCGTGCTTGTCATGCCGGCCACACGACCGTGGAAGCATCTTCAAACAGCGCTGGCTCTTCGGCTAAGAAACGGAGATGAGCACCGGCCCCTAGAGTCGGACACGACTGCACAACTGTGCGGGGGGAACCTTTACCTTTACTATAGCAAATTTTAAGAAAACAGCAGGAAGGTATCTCTCCTACATTTTTTATCTTCTCCATAATTCTAAGAAAATTTATTTATTTATTTTATTTACTACATATTTACATGCTGATGAATCCACCAAAGTCTTGTCAAAGAGACAAGTGCTACCTCTCTCTGCACTTTGCAGAGGACTCTCTGCACTTTGCAGAGGAGTCTGGGAATGGGAAAGAGCTGAAACAGTGACTAACAAGCCAGCTAAAGTTTATTAAGGTTTATTATTTCCCATTAAGAATCAGAAGTATGTTGAGCAAAACAAGCAGTAGTTCTATACTTCAATGAGTTCAATGAGCAGTGGCAGAAGGATTACATCTCATTTAATTATTTCACCCAATTTGGGTGTATCTCAAACCAGGCATATGAAATTAAAGGACATTCTGTATTTGAAACTTCAGAAAGGCTATTAAATACAAAGGTAACACAATGCCACTTTTTAAACCAACATTTAAAAAAATGTCCAGTTCATTTGTTGGCCAATAAATCCATAATTCTGACCAGAATCTGCAAAGCAGCAGAAGTCTTCCTGTAACTTAAAGGTAAAGGTAAAGGTAAAGGTTCCCGCCGCACATTTGTGCAGTCGTGTCCGACTCTAGGGGCTGGTACTCATCTCCGTTTGTTAGCCGAAGAGCCAACAAATTGTTAGCTTTGTTAGCATTGTCCGAAGATGCTTCCGTAGTCATGTGGCCGCATGACGCATGCAGAACGCTGTTACCTACCCACCGAAGTGGTACCTATTCATCTACTTGCATTTGCATGCTTTCGAATTGCTAGGTTGGCAAAAGCTGGGGCTGGTGCGGGAGCTCCCTCCGTCACGTGGGGCTAGGGTCTCGAACCGCCAAACTTGCAACCTTCCAATCGACAAGCCTGGCGTCTTACCCGCTGAGCCACCACGCCTCTAGTAACTAAATTTCGCCCTAGTCCTGTAGCTTACCTTGGCCTTTATGCAAGGATTCAAAAAAATCGTGACGAGTGAACGGAGACTCTTCCTGGTTACCACAGCTGGTGATGCCTGATGGTGACTGTAGTGTGGGGGACACCTCAGAAGGCGAGTCCTTTTTGCCTGACAAACGGCTGCAGTTTAGAGAATACATCTTAATATCTTTGATTTCAACCTGAAGGCTGTCACTCCTCAGGGTGTCTTCTCCTGTCACAAAGTTCTGGATTGATATTTGTCCTAGATGACCAACCAGCAGTTCAGGGCTGCCTGGCTTACGGGGAATGGACACAACCGGGGATTCGATGTTCACATTTAAGATAAGCTTAATGGTTTCTGTTTTGGGGTGCACTGGAGCAACATCTTCCCCTTCGTCATTTTCCAGATTAAAGGTGTCCCTTGATTTGGGCACTGTATCGAACAGAGAAACCATCTCGCTGTATTCCGCAGTCTTCGTGGCCAGGACGGTGGTCACTTTTGTTGCTGCGCTCTTCAGCATGCCACGGAAATTCTCCTCCAGCTCGTCCATCGACAAAGCGATCTCCTTCAAGAACTTTGCTGAGTGGTTGTAATGCAGGGAGGCCATCTGGAGGAGAAGGGAGCATTCCCTTGCCGACTGCTCGAGAAAAGTGAAGCCCAGAGCATCTGGAAGGCTATTTGCGTCCTCAAACTGGAGAAATGTGGGCTTGGAATAGCCCACATCACGAATGAGGTTCTCATACCGCTCCGTATTCCCAATGCTGACCACATATTGGTTCCTCACGCTGTCCTGGGTCAGGTCCATAAGATGCAAGCAGCCGAGAGATCCGTTCACATCCAGCCTGCTGCCCACAGAGACGTTCACCTTTGTGCCTCCAATGCTTGCCGTTGCAATTTTTCGACCAAATTTCTCTCTGTTGGCCAGCGTGACTGTCCTAAGTAGAAGTATGTTAAGCCAGTGGATCTCCACGGCTACTTCTGTACTTTGGGAATGGGTGGTTTGAAAACTCTCTTGCTCACTGAAGATTTTTTCAGCATTTGTCATTAGTGGCTGAGGGCTACAGTCGTCCTTCTCCTTCGGAAAGGACTTCTGGAGAAATCCAATCAGCTCGACTATGGTCTCTGGGTTAAGGATGATATCCAAGTTGTTCATCTGCACTGACAGCACTTGGAGAGAGCTATCCAAATTCATAGAAGGGCATTCTGCAGTCACAAATTGGTATTCCAGTTTAATTAAGGATTCGTCTCTTTCTGGAAAACTGCTGGACGATCGCTTTGACGCCAGGGTGCAGGTCTCGGTGAGGCGTGCTTCGTCAGCCAGGAGGGTCTCACTGAGGCCACTAACGGGGGACTGGGCTTTGCTGTCTCGTAGGCTTCCCGTTGGGGCATCAAAACTGAGATTCTTGTGAGACGCCATCAGGAGGTCAAAATCAGAGCCGTAGGTTTGCATAGTGTCAACCAAGAGCAAGCCATGAACAGTGAGGGAAACCTCGACATCGTACGGCCTCTTCACAAAATGAGCATTGGTGCCAAAAACCTTGAGGACAGAGATGTAGCGGCCGTTACTTTCGACCGCCAGCTGCATGCAATTCACCTGGAACTCTGCTAGAAGCAGCTGTGATTCTACCAGGACTTCCTTGGTGTGCTGTTCCACCATTATAACACTCTGGGTTAAGTTCACTACAGAACTATGCAAACTTCCACGCTGCTCCAAGCCCGTTACGCCTGCCTCTTTCCCAATCTGTGAAGTGCCCATGGCTTCAGAGTCGGAGGTGCTTAGCCTTCCAAAGCAATTATTCAGTGCCATGATTTTGTCTTCATTGATATGTATTTTCAAATCAGGCAAATTCCCAGACAAGACAGCTCCAGGGTACTTGGGGTCAGAAGTATATATCAACCTACGTTCCAGCTGTAAATGGACATTAAACTTCTCCACCACGTGGGTTGGACCAACATCAATGTCTTGGGCATACTTCCAATTGTCTTTCACTCGCCCAACCATGATCTGAAGATCCATGAAGGACAAACTATAGGTCTCATACATTTTTTTACTCATCAAGTGTGCTTGCAGTTGCTCTTCACTAATTTCTACCCCTGGAAACTCAAGAGTTTTGTCCTCTCTGGCCAGGCTGACTTCAGGAGGTGGGCTGTTGGGAGGCGTTGCAAGAGGTGTTTTGTATTCGTCATCGCTCAAATCACTCAGCTCTAAAGATGGGCCGTCCGGACTCTTCTTTCTGTGCTCCTCTAGGAAATGATGGTAAAGAATCAGCCACATAATCTCTACTAAACACACAGACACAGACACAGCCTTTGAAAGTAAACTCTTTCTACAGCAACTTATAATAGGAATAACTCCAAGAGAAAAATAAAAAAAGTGGTTGCAGCACTTCATAGAGACCTGGCTTACGCCCCAGGGAGGGAATTTCCTATTATCTGTCAATCCAATTTTAAGTACTAATGCCCCAGAAAGTACGATCTCCAGAGTCAATCTTAGCAGTTCCACATAAGCGGTCCTTTTATAATCTTGCTACCTACTGGGATCCAGCCGAGTTCAGAAAGATGACAATAAATCAGTTTTCACAGGACTATTTGACTGTCCTGTTCCTACCACATTGTTCTATGCCTGCAGATCCTGAAGAAGAATTTAAAGTAAATTTTCGGCTATGCCCTCAAAAGGTAACACAGAAAAGAGTAAAGACAGTTAAAAAATATAACCACCACTAAAGGCAGGGGTGGGCAACGTCAGGCCCGCGGGCAATATAAGGCCCGCGGGGCTCCTGCCTAAGGCCCACGGGGCTCCCGCCCGCAAACCCCGCCCCTTCCATGTGATTGGCTCCTGCCCACAAACCCCACCCCCCAGTGCTTGTGATTGGCTCCTGCCCGCAAACTCCAGCCCCCGGTCCGCGGAAATCCCAGAAACCCCACCCCCCACCCCTCCGGTCCCCAGTTATAAATATCCAAATGGCCCTTGGCAGAAAAAAGATTCCCCACCCCTGACTTAAGGGTATTTTGAAAAACAACTGAATGATATAGTGTAGGCACATGCTGGACCCACACAAAGCAATTCTGATCTTCGTTCAAAATAGGCTGCCTGAAGCCTGCTGACCTTCCCTTCTCTGCAGATGGATGTTGCTATTGGTATGATTAAAGATTAAAGATCTACAGAGAACTGAGTTTGCCACACAATCCCTCCCGTGATTAAGCTTAACGACCTATCCATAGCCTTCCAGTCTGTGTAGGTCAAGGTTGGTCATTCAGCCCAACCTTCTAACAGAAGCTAGTGAGACTTCTCCGGTGTATGAAAAAATTAACCGGCACCTTCTATTTTTTTCCAGAGTCTGGTAATCAGAGACACACTTTGATTAAGGTTAGAGAAAGTCTTTTCAGTTCAATCCCACTCATTTAAATCAGCCCAAAAAGTTCTGAAGTCTTTACACAGGATCTTGTTGCCAACCGCATTACAATCCCAGTCTAAAACAATCAACAGAAGTGTGCTTCCCCGCCCCCCAATAATTGAGAGCTCGCACCTTGAGAATTAGTAAGCAGCATTCTGCCCAAATCAATCACTACTAAAACAGGGTCTGCAAATTTGAAGTCATCTGGGAAGATCACTTGAGGGGCAGAAATATCAAGGCAGACTGACCAGCGCCTGCTCTCTTCCTAAAAAAGCAAAATTTGGTTATCTTTCAGTGAAAATAGTTCTCTGGGTATAAATCTAAAGGTTAAAAGCATACTTAGAAGCATAACCATAAAAGTAAATCTAGAAACAAATTTACCAGCATACAAATTTACATATTTCCCAGATAACCGACACAAAGGATATGCCAAAGGCACTAATTTTAATCATGAAGGACTGATTATTGATTTTAATACGCAGCAGCTTTATTGAGCTTTATCTTCATTAGATATAAGCTTTTAAATAATTAACATACAATTATTAGTTTATTAATATAATTAATATTAGTTAATTGATGATTTTATTTTTATTTTATTCATTAAACAAATTTATAAGGCCACCCAACTCACACACAGTGACTCCAGGCGGCTTACAGAATAATTTATTAATAATAATTAATAATAATTAATTAAGATATAAGCTTTTTTAACAGCTATGCCTTGGATTATTTATTTTTTTAGTTAAGAACATTGTTTTTATTGTATTTTAATGGCTATTTATTCTGGTTTTATTGTAAATCACCCGGAGTCACTCTTTGAGTAAGATGGGTGGTGACTAAATTTGAAAAATAAAGAAATAAAAGAACACTGGAGTAACCCATGGTTTACTGAAATACGCTAAGCCCCAAATCACGGTTTACAAATGAAAAAGGTTGAATACACACAGCTCGCTAAGCCCAAAATCTGAATATACCACATGTTGGGATAATGTGATGGACAAACTCAGCTTGTATTTTTTCCTGTCCTTTAATATTAGAACCAAAAGCTGTTTAGACTGCTTTTAATCTGCCTTCCAACCCATACTGAGACTTCCTGAAGTGCTGGGTTAAGGCGGCGAAGTTTTGGCCACGTTACAACTCCCCCAAAAGTATCACTCACAATAAAATCCCCAACGAGCAACCGGTCGATGGTCTGCCGGATTTCAGCTTTGGTCTGCATTTTGAGCTTGTTGTACTGTCTTCTGGCAGCTTCAGCCACCCTCAGCTCCAGCTCCGACTGGCACCCGAAACCTGCATTGAGGGACACCGTTCGGCAGTTGTGGAATAGACAGAAGAACTGGTGGGATGATTCTGACATGCGAAATGGAAGAGGCCTACTAGAGTGAAGGGAACTGAGCTGAAAATGGAAGAAGCTGTCTCTTTCTAAGCAGGCAAAACAATAAACTGGCCCACATGAATGATGTTCTGTGCAGCCATACCCAGTAAACAAATTTTGCAGATTAAATGGCAAGAGACGCAAAACATTTTGAGACTGAAATGGCCATTCTGACTGAGTGTCCCCAACTTGGAACAAAACACCCCACACAGGGAACAGCAGGAACTGAAGTCTGTTGCTCCCTCATTTTTTCCTTTTTAGCCTAGAACCACCAAGTAGACGGTGCAGAAATCCATACTGAGTGCTATCTATTATCCAAAGAATAGAAAAATTGATTAACGGGAAGCTTGCTTAGTTTTAGAATGCATGTCCTGCCCTAAATCAAGTGTTCCCCGCCCTCCCCCAAATTTCCACAGCAAATAATGGAAGCAATAGTCATTTTCAGCCTGGCTGCTTCATTACTGTGGACATTTCAACTGCAGCTGTTTTAAGCTTAAGCAAAATCCTTCTTTTTTCCAATTTCATACTCATCCTATTTAGGATTATGCTAAACCATATTTAAACATGGTTTGTCTAGCCATGTGCAGGTTCATACATTAGACTGTAAAGTGTGGTTTCCAAATCACAATGATTGGTTTTGCACATCATACCACACCAAAACTAAAGCAGTCTTCAGCTTGGCATGAAAAATGAATCCAGCCATTGTGATTAGAGCCAGAGACAGACCCCCCCCCCCTGAATTTGACAAATGCTTCTTTATAGCCATGTAATCTATGGTGTAGAGAGCCAGTTTGGTCTAGTGGTTAAGGCAGGGGTTCCCAACCTGTGGGCCGTGGCCTGTTAGGAACTGGGCCGTGGGGCTCCCACCCGCAAACCCCGCCCCCGGTGCGCACGATTGGCTCCCGCCCGCAAACCCCTCCCCCGGTGCTTGTGATTGGCTCCCGCCCGCAAACCCTGCCCCTGGTGCGCATGATTGGCTCCCGCCCGCAAACCCCACCCCCCGGTCCGCGGAAAAAACATCTTTTGAAACCGGTCCCTGGCGCTAAAAAAGTTGGGGACCCCTGGGTTAAGGCATCAGGCTAGACACCAGGAGACTGTGAATTCTAGTCCCACCTTAGGCACGAAAGCCAGCTGGGTGACCTTGAGCCAGTCACTCTCTCTCAGCCCTAGGAAGGAGCCAATGGCAAACCAGGAGGCTGAGAGTTCTAGTCCCGCCTTAGGCACGAAGCCAGCTGGGTGACCTTGGGCCAGTCCCTCTCTCTCAGCCCTAGGAAGGAGCCAATGGCAAACCAGGAGACTGAGAGTTCTAGTCCCGCCTTAGGCACGAAGCCAGGTGGGTGACCTTGGGCCAGTCCCTCTCTCTCAGCCCTAGGAAGCAGGCAAGGGCAAACCTCTTCTGAAAAACCCGCCAAGAAAACTGCAGGGACTTGTCCAGGCAGTCTCCGAGAATCGGACACGATTGAATGGATTAATATATATATATATGGTGTAATAGTAAAATTAATAATTTAACTTAAAAAAACTTAGTTTTCTGGGTGTAACTGATAAGGAAAATAACCTAACATAAAATATGAGAAAAAACAGATGGGAAAAGTATACTAAAAAGGTTAACCTGAGGAATGAACTCTTCCCTTGTAGAAGAAGTCAGCCACTTTCTTAATGGCTTGTGGGCTGTAAATAATATTAAGAGGTTGGGTGCTGACTTCTAACCGTCTCTCAAAATTGCTGCGGACTGGATTTTTCTCATACAGCATTTCAAACACTGGAATGGGATCATCTGTGAAGAGAGCAGAAAACATCAGCAAGAGACTGTAGCTTGAATCATGTCAATTGGATTTCTATTTTCTCAGTGGAAACGTTTCGCTCCTTATCCAAGGAGCTTCTTCAGTCTGAGCAAAGTTGGTAAGGGAATCGATTCCCTTACCAACTTTGCTCAGACTGCAGAAGCTCCTTGGATAAGGAGCGAAACGTTTCCACTGAGAAAATAGAAATCCAGTTGACATGATTCAAGCTACAGACAATTCCACCTGGATGACTGAGAACCTTCATAGACATATCAGCAAGAGACAGAACCCTCAGAGTCTGTCAAAAATAAACACGGAACTCACTTGAGCAAATGGGGCAACAGGATTATACAGTCTCCGGCATATCAGGCAGGTGATTTCCAGTTCAACTGCCTTTGGGAGTCTGGCGACTCCCAAAACCAACTCGTAGACCCAGGCCAACTTTCTGGAAACCGAGATTTGGGCTTGGACTAATCATCCTCAGCTTGCTTTTTCAACGATCTCGTGGCTAAGAAGATGTGACTTACGGATTCAAAGGGCATCAGACTGAAGACAACTACTGTATGTAACTCCAAAAACCTACAAACTACATAGGTTTTCATACTGTAAGACCAAACACAACTATCCACAAATGTTCACATTTCACAAGGGCCTGACCTATTTTAAACTGTAGATAACAAATTGCTGCCAAAATGAAAATATTACCAGCGCTCTGGTTACTTGTGTCAGAAGATGATGTTTGGAGACTAACAGAAGAGGCACAGCCAATTTCTTTAAGCTAGGAAGAAAAAAGAGAAGCTATATTTATATAGTGTTTGTTTTACAAGTAAAAACAGTTCCAAGTCATTTCTGTACAGTAATCCACAATTAACCAGGTGTGAAGTTTTAAAACTGGCACAATCGTGAGACAAATTTCAGAAGCTGTCACACTGAATTAAGGAGGACTTTGGTTCCCCATAAAAATAATTTCTTTATTTGATTTACAACCCGTCATTCAGGAATTCAAGGTGGTAAACACAGTGCTCCTTCCTTCCATTTTAATTCACAGCCAGCACCGTTGTAAAAAAAACCCTGTTGTAAAGGGGGCGCGATGGCTCAGTGGTTAAGACGCCAGGCTTGTCGATCGGAAGGTCGGAGGTTCGAGACCCGAGCGCCGCATGACGGAGGGAGCTCCCGCACTCGCCCCAGCTCTTGCCAACCTAGCAATTCGAAAGCATGCAAATGCAAGTAGATGAATAGGCACCACTTTGGTGGGATGGTAACAGCGTTCCGCGCGCGTCATGCCGCCCACATGACCGCGGAAGCGTCTTCAGACAGCGCTGGCTCTTCGGCTAAGAAACGGAGATGAGCACCGGCCCCTGGAGTCGGGCACGACTGGGCAGGGGAAAACCTTTACCTTTACCCTGTTGTAGGTTGGGCTGAAAGTGACTGAGTCACCCCATGATCTCTGGGGCTAAGAGGGGACCAGTCTGGGCTTCCTCAGTCCTAGTCCACAGTGGCTTTAGAAATGTGGGGACAGTTAACCACTGCCACTACTGAATTCCCACCTAGCGTCCCATCTAATTGTACTGCAGTCTTGGAGAGGCAAACAGGTTTATCCACACACGCAAAGACCCTTTTGAGCAGAAGTGGGGAGCTGTGGCCCTCTGTACACTTGAACTGCAGCTCCCATCAACTCCAGCCGAGAGAGGCTGAGATTGCAGTTGATCTAGCACCAGAGGGCCACTGGTCTGCCATGCCTGTTTTTACAGTATAGGACTGATTTCAAATGTACCTAAATGTATCCGTATCAAGAAGGCGTTTTTCCAGAGGGAGGCACCACGTCACCATATAGTTTCACCTCAAGTGGGCCCTCCTCTTCTAAGGCAGAAGAAAGAGGAGAGCAATGCCTGAAAGACCAATTCCCTGATCCACGTCAGCATAATCTATTCACCGAAATGGGCTTCGAGCCATGAAAGCTTTACGGCATAATTTAAGAAAGGGCTCCTAGGTGGCAGCGGCTGCTGCCGCTGCTACACACTAACTAGCAGAGCTTCCTCTCTGGAAATTGGCAATAGCTTTTCCCGTATCCTCAAAGGTGGACTTATTTAAAGTTTAAGTTCTGGAGCAACTGAAGTTGTTTGCATGCACAGAGTTCAACGTACAGGGTTAGGGAAGACAAGGACTGGAAATATGGTTCCTTCGGTTGCTAAATCACGTAGAAAGAGGCTTCCGAGCTGAACTTTCAGAAGGGAAGAATTCCTGCGAGGGAGAGTTTCTGCTAAGATGGTTACACCTGAAAAACACACACACACAAACACACAGTGTTATGCTACTTTCAATACTGCCAACTGGGTAGCCCATTAATGGAGGAAGGGGGAAGAGGCGACCACAACTGAGAACAAGCCTTAGATGCCCAACGATCTTATTGATGTTCCAGGCAGTTCTTTCTCCTTATGGTGTTTCAGTCCTCCAGCACTTGGATCCAAGCCCCATCCCAAGATGCTTTTTATTCAAGCTGACGAGAACTCAGGAGAACAATGTGACTATCACAGAAATATTAGGAAACTAACTACCTGGGTAGATGAGACTGTTACTGGCGCAAGGTATCTGTTACTCAGGTATTGCGTCACTGACTTATTTTATAGTGGAGTGGGCAACTGTAACCCTATAGCCACTTATAGCCCTTGCTGTACAGGTAGTCCTTGACTTATGACCATAATAGGGACAGGAAAATTTGTTAAGTGGGGTGGTCGTTAAGTGAGGCACCACGTGACCGCATCTGATTTTACGACATTTTTTGTGGCAGTCGTTAAACTAATGTGGCCATTAAGCGAATCGTTAAGTGAATCATATGGTCCCCCATTGATTTTGCTTGTCGGAAGCCAGCTAGGAAGGTTGCAAATGGCGATCACGTGACCCGGGGACGCTGCAACTGTCGTAACTACATGCCGATTGCCAAGCGCCCGAATTTTGAGCACGTGGCCATGGGGACGCTGCAACGGTCATTAAGTCCAAGGGCCAGTCGTAAGTCACATTTTCAAGCACCGTCGTATCTTCGAACAGTCGATAAATGAATGGTCGTAAGTCGAGGACTACCTGTAATTTCATGTGGTTTCTGGCATATTAATGGGGAGGGGGGAGAAAAATCAAGGGAGAGACATCAAGGGGGGGTTTAGTGAGGGGAAAAAAGGGGGGCTGTGAAGTAAAAAAGGGTATCTCAGCGACTCTGGATTCTGGCTTCACTCACCGTTTCTTGCAGTGTCATCCGCATGGCATCTCCAATTTCTCCAGAAGCAGGGTGCTTCTTAAGAGAGAGGAGACCAGCACACATTTCACAAGAACAAAATATGACCAGGTACCTGAAAATTGCAGCTGCATGAACGCCCTCTCGCTGGCCTGTCGACTTTTCTTCTCTGCGTGCAACAGAGTGATGCAGCCACCTTGCAGCCAAAGGTTTAATTTGACCAGGACATGGTCCCTCTTCGTGAAGGTATTTATACTGGAGACATCAGTAGCTGGATCAAAAAAATCATCAGCACCTGGTTTGGGGGGAGGAAGACCAAGGGCTTAAAACGTTGACTGGAGAACAGACAAACCTAACTCAAGATGTGTGCCGGTTTATGAAGCTACATTAATTACCTGTAAAGGAGAGCAAAATGCCTTAAGATTTATTTAACCAATAGTGTGACTTTTTAAAAGTTTATTTAAATTTTACTGGCTCTAAAATATATGAATTCACGGTCTTCATCTCTTGATCTTGGACCCCAGGCACAGCAGAGTGCTCCTAAATGACCCATCGCGGGCATATCGTTGAGGGGCGGGGAGGTGCAGCCGGGGTGCAGCTGCTCCAGTTGCCGATCAAGCAGGATCCCAGGGAAGGCCCGGCGCCGCTGCAAACGCTCCCAAGCAGTCCTGCCTACTGGCAGATTGTTGCGCCCTAAGCCCTTTGAGACAAAGGATGATGTCTGTATCCAGGGATCTGAAGGCAGGGAAGGGCCACCCTCAAGCTGGGGGTTGCTGGACCCCCGACACTGGGAGAATCAAGTGGATGTTGGCTCGTCAAGCAACCTAATGTCTAAAGGTCCTTCATCTGGCCAAAAGGAGTCTGGTCCCCTAGTTTCTCTCAAAATCTAGGATGAGAACAGCCAGGTGAGCCATCTGGTGTAGGGTGGGGGAAACTCAGGGCTTTCTCTTCATTGCAGGACTCCTCTAAGGCAGGGGTCCCCAAACTGTGGGCCGCGGCCTGTTAGGAACTGGGCCGCAGGGCTCCCGCCCGCAAACCCCACCCCCTTCCATGCGATTGGCTCCCGCCCGTAAACCCCGCCCCCGGTGCTTGTGATTGGCTCCCGCCTGCAAACCCTGCCCCTCAGTGCACACGATTGGCTCCTGCCCGCAAACCCCACCCCTGGTCCGCGGAAATCCTGGAAACCCCACCCCCGGTCCATGGAAAAATCATCTTTTGAAAACGGTCCCTGGCGCCAAAAAGGTTGGGGACCCCTGCTCTAAGGGGAAACACAACTTCTCGCCCCGAGCTGCTTCCCCGCCCCGTACCCGCCACGTCCTCTGGCCTCCACTGTTCTGCTGTTTCCGAAAGCAGCCCTTCAATGGTCTTGGTCTCCAGGGCTTCCTGCGACTGGCTGTGCCAACCTCCCCATCCTGGAAACCAGGACTGAAGGTACCGAAGCATCCCACTACTGCCGCGGCCGCCTCCCAGGTCGGTCTCCGACGCGGAATCCAGAGAATCAGACAAGGGCTTCTGCGGGAAACCAGCACATCGTGAACCAGGCATTTTTGAAAAAAAGAAGAGAGCATTGTAACATTGACGGCACGGGCTTGTGGCAGATGCATTCCGCGTGGTTTGCCGTTCCAGCTCTGTCTGAATAAGTCTGGCTCAGCTGCTGCTGGCTCTCCCTCCGGTGGGAGACTCTGCCGGCCAGTGCCGGTGGGGACCAAAGGACGGCTCTGCGAACCGCGCCTGCAGGCAAACCTTGAGGATTGAGCTGTGGGGCGCTGAGGGTCAGGGAGGAAAGGAAAACAAGGAAGTGGAGGCGGAAGGGGAAGAGGAACAGGATGGCCAGGACTAACGGCCATGGCTGGTTGAGTGAGCATCAAGGACGCTCCTGTTAGGAGAAACACCGCCACCACCACTCCCTGTAGATACACCTGGGATACGCTCTTATTCCTTAACCTGCTCTTGCTTTGTCCTTGGAGAGGAGACCCCACGGCTAAACCACAACTCCCAGAAGCCCTCAGCAGTGGTCAACATCTAGACAACATCTTTGTATCATCTCTCACCTCAGCCAGCTCCTGGAACTTGTTGTAAACTATTTCCCGCAAGATTTTTAGCTCCTCCAGTGTTTGCTCATCTTCGATACGCTCCACTTCCTCCTGTAGATAGAAAAGGAAACCGTGGGAAAACGCTAAGAAAATATAAGATTTGGATCGGTTTGCAACCAAACAGCCATACAGCTGAAGAGAGAAGTTGGAAGATATAACCCTGGGAATCGTAAAACTAGCTGGCCCAGTCCTACATGAATTAAGTAACCGGTCTGTTTGCACGCAACCAAGTTGTGCAGGGCTCTTGTACTTGTCAGCATTGTCTTCCTCTTTCCTTGGTGCACAACTGAAACATTTCTCTGATTGGAACAGACTGTTTCATGAAACCGCTGGTAATAATCCCAGAAATTTCTCGGCTGCAGTGCAGCAAAGAGGAAAGAAACAGTGCAACGACCCAGAGCGTGGGCCCAGATTGCCCCAACCACGTCAGTCTCCCTGCACTTTAGCTCCACTCGCCTGTCATGGTTTCCTACGTACACGTGTCAAGCATTGTAAGAACTTGCCCCGTGTTTGCTTTTGTGCAAAAAGCCTTGCTGCTCCCAACGAACCAAACCGCTTGCCTTGACATTCCTGCCTTGGCCGCTTTCTGATAAGACACCTGGACTGTTAACCAGCGTTCTGAAGGGAGGGGGTCGAACTGGAGTGGGAACTGGTTTGTTTTTAATTAGATAGTAAATGATGTCAGAGGGATGTTCTTAATTTCAAAGTATGCGCGCCAATTTGGCCATTTGAAGCTTTGCCTTATGTATTCTGATCTTTAATAAATGAACCTTTTTAGCATGAACTGACTGAAAGGTTTCTTGAGTTTGGGATCCTGATAGCGAGACACTCACATTGGAACAGATCGTTTCATGAAACCACTGGTAATAATCCCAGAAATTCCTCGGCTGCGCTGCAGCAAGGAGGAAAGAAACAGTGCAAGGGACCCAGATTGCCCCAACCACGTAGGACGTATCTGCCCAAACTGCTCCAGTGCCTTCAATCATACCAGGACAGACAAGGAATAGCAGCACACATCCCTTCACTCACATCACAAATGTTTCAAAGCTGCACAGGATTAAACCTGGGACTTAACCAGAGCTGAAAACACGCCTTTCTTTTACTGCTGCCTTTACAACAGGAGAATTTCCGAACCTTTTAGAGCCAGTGGGCACGTCTGTGATTTGAAAATATATTATAAAGACTCACAAAAGAAATACCACGGGGGTGGCCAACCACAAACACTCAAGGCAAGGAAAGCACTGAGCTGCAAATGTCCTTCATTTTGTTTTCCAAAAATGAGACTGAACTTGGTGAGGACTCAGAGGCACTGTTGGAAATGCAGGCTATATTTTTGGCTGGTGCTGTCCTTAATTAAAAGAATATAAATTAGACAAATATAACAAGCTACAACCAGGGGTGTCCACGGGATGTGGTAAAAAAGGTTAAGATGGTGGCTGCAATGCTGCAACAGAAGCGCTGCCAGTTCTGACAGCAGCAGTATAATCAGAGATTAGAGTTCCAGATTAAAATCACGCATGCCAGCCTGACGGATTAATCATCTCAAGGTGACACAGTTTCTCAATACCTGCTCCTCATCCGAAAGCGGCAATTCCTTCAACTTCTTGTAATACAGATCCGTGTACAAGACAGCGTCCTGAGCCCGATGCAGCATAAATTCCCAGGACGAATGCACCTTCTGCTCTCTGATCTCAGCAATGTGGGCATTCAGAGCAAAGAGCCACCATTCTCGGCAGCTGGAACGAGCCAAATAAATTCCTTTTAGCAATTGTGGCCAGGTTAAGGAACAAATATAAATAAGACCCCTGTACTGATGGCTGCAGTGGCTGCCATGCTGGCTTGTGGGTTCCTTTTATGGGAAATGCTGGTTAAAGTGAAATTACATGAACAAAAAAACCTATTTCCTGGTTGTTGTGGGTCTTCCGGGCTGTGTGGCCGTGTTCTGGAAATTGTGGTTCCTAACGTTTCGCCAGCATCTGTGGCCAGCATCTTCAGAGGGCAGGAGCACAGACAGAAGTGCTCTTTCTGTGCTCAGGTAGAATGGCAATGTTTGGCAATGTTTGCTTTCTATTTATAGAGCTAAGTTAACTCACTCGTTAACATTTCAACACAACAACAAAAACCCCACCTAATCTCCTATAACTTAGCTCTATAAATAGAAAGCAAACATTGCCAAACATTGCCATTCTACCTGAGCACAGAAAGAGCGCTTCTGTCTGTGCTCCTGCCCTCTGAAGATGCTGGCCACAGATGCTGGCGAAACGTTAGGAACCACAATTAAAAGAACAATTCAAATTAGACCAAAAATGTTTAAATTTGTGAAATCAACAGATAATTGGGACAATATATTATGGAATGAGAATGACCACTTGATTTCTAAATTGTATAAAAAATTATTAGATTTAAAAACTAGCGACATAAAAACCAAAAACTATATGATAAAATGGGAAGAAAATTTGGGTAGAGAGATTAGTTATGAAGATTGGCAAACTATATGGATGGAAAATATTAAATTTACTTTAAGTAATAACTTAAAGGAAAATAGCTATAAGATGATCTTTAGATGGTATTTGCCTCCTGAGAAATTGTATAAAATGAAATGTTTAAGTTCAAACATATGTTGGAAATGTAAAATAAAAGTGGGTTCTTTTTACCATTTATGGTGGTCTTGCAAAAAAACTAAAAAATATTGGGAAAAAATCCATTGTCATATCTGTAAAATTATAGAAATCAATATGGAAAAAAAAACAGAATTCTACCTATTGGGTCTCATGGATATAAGGATAAATAAAGACTGTAAACTACTACACCATTTGATTACAGCAGCAAGGATAACCTTCGCGAAACACTGGAAGGAAGAACATACCCCATCAACAGAGGAATGGATTATTAAAGCAATGGAACTAGCACAGATGGACAGGCTGACGAATTTAATAAAAAGTAAAGAAAATGGAAATTATGAACTAATATGGAATCCCTTTTTAAAATTTATACAAAAGGACTATAATATAAAACTATGTCTGTAAGATTGGAAAAATCAGAGGGAAAATATTATATAGAAAACAAATGTTAAATTTATATGAACAAGGTTAAAAGGCTGAATAATAGAATGTAATAAATAAATACATGGGAAATGGATAAAAGTGAATAAAGCAATGAGATAAATTGTAAACACAATAATGAAATATTAAAGGGATGGAAAGATATAAAGAAAAATAGTATTATTTAGTATATGCTAAAAAAGTTTCTTCGTAAAAGAAACAGGAAGTCTTTTTAAATTAATTGTTTTATATGTAATTACATGTTGTCATTGTCTTAAATAGTTGAATGTAAATATGTTGTTTATGTGTTGTAACTCTTTGTATCTATCCTGGTAGTATCTATCCTGGTAGCGTGTAAATATTTTAAATAATAAAATATATATAAAAAAAAACACGTTAGGAACCACAATTTCCAGAACACGGCCACACAGCCTGGAAGACCCACAACAACCATCGAACTCCGGCCGTGAAAGCCTTCGACAAACCTATTTCCGTTTGTCAATACCAATGATTTGTCTCCAAACACTGTCCCAAATTGTGCTTCAAATCGCAAGCAACATTCAATGTCGTTATCAAAAGTAAACATAATGATATAACAACAGGCATAATTTTTATCCATCCTCAACCACTTTAGGAACAAAAATTCAGGAGTTTGGTAGCACTGTTTCAGACTAAGATTTTATTCAAAGGCATAAGTTTTCGTGAGCTGTAAATAATATCTGTTGGTCGGAAAAAGTGCCTCCAAGCTCCTGACTTTTTGCCACCACAGACTAGCACGGCTCTCCTGCTACACTTTAGGAGAAGAATCTAACTTGTGGAGGTGGCTAAACTTACAGGGTATTTCATTAAAAACAACAACAATGGAGCTCATACTTTCCAGCGACTGTGACTTTTGGCCTCCATTTTCTGAACTTGAGCTGTCGTTCTTTTCTATCCAGCTCTTTCAGAAAGTCCATTATTTGCCGGTACTGCATCTGAATGAATAAAATAATGCATAACGGTTAGGGCAGTTGATAGAGAAGCCTCCTGGAATCTAAACAACGTACTGGGGGACCTCAGAAGGAAAACCAATACTTTTCATTAAAAAATCACCCCCCATTTGAGAAGGCAAAGCTAGCTTTAGATAACTGTAGATTCAGTGTGCAGAGAGATTCAAATGAGATATCAAATCAAGGAGGGAATGCATACTTTGGGAGTAAAGGCAATTTTCTGCCAAAGCCAGAAAAAACAGCAAAACAAGTCAAACATGGATTTTTAATGGAACTAGCCATCCGGAGTCATGAGTTTATGGGCTGGGACTACAGGTAGTCCTCATCTAACGGCCACTCATTCAGTGACCGTTTGACATTACAACAGTGCTGAACGAGGGGGACTTATGACGGGTCCTCGTAGTTGCGGCCGTTGCAGTGTCCCCGCGGTCATGTGATCACGTTTCGGGTACTTGGCAACTAGATTGCAATTACCACATTGCAGCATCCTGTGGTCTCGTGATCGCCATTTGCAACCTTCGTTGCCAGCTTCAGACATGCAAAATCAATGGGGAAGCTGGCAGGAGGTCGCAAATGGTGATCACGTGACCACAGGATGCTGCGACTGTGAGAGATTCGCCTAATGACAGCAACCAGGACTGCTGGAACTGCGTCGTAAGTCAGTGCGGTAATGTGACGTTGCACTTTATGACCACGTCTCTTAGCGATGGAGCTGCCAGTCCCAATTACCATTGTTACGTGAGGACACCCTGTATCAGAATGCAAACCAATTTCCCGAGAGGATTTTTTTTTTTCACCTGGGAAAGTTTCAACGGTATCGTTTCCAGCTGGATGTCAAACTCCAGGCGTGGCATATTCCGTGACCGCAGAGGCTCTTTGGAACAGTTTCGCTTGAGAAGCGCAGACGTACACACTGGCTCCATGATGTAATTATGGTCCTGGCTTTCCATGCTGTTATCCATTGCTTCCTGGAAATCAGAATCACGTTCATTCTTTTCAATAAGTACTTTCTAATCTTGCTGACGAGCATGCACAGAGGTGCCTGGCAGCCATATAAATAAATAAATAAATAAATAAATTAAAGTCATATTAAATTGAATAAATAAGTAAAGGCCTGGTACCTGCAGCGCCCCGGGAAGCAGGTCTCCCCACAGAGCACAATCACTATCCCAGTAGATGCTGAAGTCAGAAATATCCAGCTGCTTTTTCTTCATCAGCTCTTCCACCTCCAAGCAAGAAAAACTGCATTTGAACCACAACGAAAACATAACATACTGCTCTAAATAATTGGCAAGCAATTACTTCCCTGGAGCAGGGCTATGCAACCTTTTCTTTTAAATGGCATGCCAAGATACCTGCCAGGGAGATAACGGGTGAAGAAGGAGGGGGATAAATGCATGCGCAGTACTGAATCGCTTTGCTTTCATCGTAAGAGGCTGAAGATGGCACCGCCGTAATTTCTTGGGCCCTTTCTCTAAGCATTACTAGTTCATTTCAGTTTAGTTGGATTCTGTCTAGCAGAGTAGAACAATAAAACACTAGAGCAGGGCTTTCCAAAGTTTTTCCCGCGGCGACACACCAACCGGCGTTGGTGTGTCGCTGCGGGAAAACCCGGAAGTGCGGCAGCGCGCAAAAACCCGGAAGCGCTGCTGCTGCTTTCGGGTTTTGCGCGCTGCAGTTGGTGTGTCGCCGCGGGAAAACCCGGAAGCGCTGATGATCAGCGCTTCCGGGTTGTGTGGCGACACACCAGACTGTGTGTGGCGACACACTTTTGTGTGGCGACACGCAGTTTGGAAAGCTCTGCACTAGACCCTGTACACCAAGTCTCAGCGTGTTCCTTCACTCAAAGTCAGGACAATACCCACTCCAAAATTTAATTCTGTAAGCCGCCCGGTGTCACCGTGTGAGAGTTGGGCGGCCTTATAAATCTGTTTAATAAATATAAATAAATAAAATAAAATAAAAACCGGGTTAAGCCAGGACAAAGGATGAAGTAGGCCCAGAAACAACACTAATTTTGATTTATGCTCATTTTAATTTAAAACAATACAGTATGCTTATGGCCATGAATTTAATAGCCCTTCCCTTTGGTTGATGAAAAAGAAAAGGACAATTTGGCACCAGCATTTTTGGTGGGCTTCAGGACTGCCCTTAAAGCTTTGGGGGACCCCGCTGCTCGACAAACCAGTGCTTTAGAATCGTCATCTCTCACACAAATTGACACATCGAGCAAATCTGATTGTATTGGGACACCGGTCAGGAACACAAAGTAGCTGAAAGGTAAATGAAGTCAGCCAAATATGCTTCCTTTCCCTCCAACATACACAGCCATACCACTTAGAGGGGGCTCGATATTTACTTACCGGCTCGTCCATGGCATTTTGCATGGATACATTCTTTATATAGATGCCAAAGGCAAAGGGTTGGGATGGATTGGTGACGCCATCCTCAAATCTCAGGTGTACATCTTGAATGTTTAGCTGATGAATAGAGAAAAACAAGGGGGTAAAAAAAGGTAAAGGTTCCCCCCGCACATTTGTGCAGTCGTGTCCGACTCTAGGGGCCGGTGCTCATCTCCATTTGTTAGCCGAAGAGCCAGCGCTGTCCGAAGACGCTTCCACGGTCATGTAGCCGGCATGACGCATGCAGAACGCTGTTACCTTCCCACCGAAGTGGTACCTATTCATCTACTTGCATTTGCATGCTTTCGAATTGCTAGGTTGGCAAGAGCTGGGGCTGGTGCGGGAGATCCCTCCGTCACGCGGGGCTAGGGATTCGAACCTCCGAACTTGCGATCTTCCGATCGACAAGCCTGGCGTCTTACCCGCTGAGCCACCATGCCCTATAGGGTGGGCAAAGCTTCAATCTTTCCAATTGGGTGACCTTGGACCAGTCCATCTCTCAGCCCTAGGAAGGAGGTAATGGCAAACCAGGAGACTGAGAGTTCTAGTCCCACCTTAGGCATGAAAGCCGGCTGGGTGACCTTGGGCCAGTCCCTCTCAGCCCTAGGAAGGAGGCAATGGCAAACCACTTTTGAAAAACCTTGCCAAGAGAACTGCAGGGACTTGTCCAGGCAGTCCCCGAGAATCGGACACGACTGAACGGATTGAAAAAAAAAACCAGGTAAAGGCAGCTTGCTGTGTTCTGGGGGCTGACATGCATTTAGTAGGAACTGAGTCTGCTATACGCAATTGCAGACCCGTCTCTGGTCACTCCGATAAAAGAACCCACAACCGCTGTGTCCATGTAAGGTGCGATGCCCAAACACAGAATCTGCAATACGACTTGATGTGGCAGCGAAGATGGGGAGATTATTATACATTCTCAAGCAAAATAGAATACTGAATTCTTACTTACTTAATTCCATTCAACTTACTTCAATGTTCTCCACAATCCTTGCGACAACTGAGGCGGTGACTGAATACCAGTAAGATTCTCCTATCTGCTCCCGTTCTTTCTAAAAAGAGAACAGAGGGGGTTCTGTCTGGTGGAGAAGACAATTAAGTACTCAAACAAGCACCCTCATGTACTCACCGCCTTTCTAATATTAAGTGGGTTCTCAGAAACCCACTAATTGACTGAGTAGAGGTGTCAACTTGGCTGTGTACTGTTGGGGGTTTTTGTCTCCCCACTTCCTTGTACAACCACCCAAAGTCTCATGATTCAGTCAATATTGCAAGCAAACAAACAAAGGGCACAAAGGACCGTAATGGCAAATTGAACAGTCAAGATTGGTCCTGCTATTTGGCCAAGTCGGTCTCCAGAACAATTCCACTCAGCTATACAGCTCGTAGCAAAGGGAAAGAGAAAGAAATTCCAATCAACTGTGAAGAGCTTTCCATGTGCTGCTTTTTTTCACCTCTGTGGTGAAAGTGTGGTATCAGCACATCTGCTTCACATGACAAAACATGTGTGTCTATGTCACCAAATATAGGCACAATCTGAAAAGTGCACTCTAGCAAAGAAGCATGGGATATAAAAACATGCCAATGTTTCCTCTCCATTTCAACCTATTTTCCCTTCATTGAATTCTGGATTACTTCAAGACACAAAGGCTAACCTTCGTACTCAGAATATTGTTTCTGGAGATATCTAGAACAAGTACTGTAGTCAGATTTTGGGGTTCCAACGCAAGCCCAATGGCAGAAATCATTCAAGCTTTTCATAGAAAACTCCCAAGAGACTCACCTTCCATTTTTCTTCCAGAGCAAGTAAAATGGCTTTCTTGCTCTCCTTTTCTAGCAGCTTCTCTCTTTCTTCGTCAAACTCCTCTTGTTTTTCTGGTGAGCCGATAAGATGCAATTTTGACACGGATATCACCCAGGGGTCGATGTGGGGACGGTAGAACGGTATCTGCAGGGTGATCTTGCCAATGAACCCTACAATTGCGAAGGAGAATCCTGTCATTCCCCACGCGTCAGACGAGTCTCAATCCACGTCTCCTGAGGCTCAGCGCAAACAGCCATTCCAAGCAGGAGGATCCCTCAACATGGTGCCATAACTTGAGGAGCTGAAGCAGCACTAGCCATGCCTCTTAAAGGGCCATTTTCTTAGGGCCTCTCTCCCAAATACCTACCAGCTTTCACGTCAAACGGCAACAATTCCTTCAAGGCATCTTTCTTTAGTGGTAAGTTTTCCAACTCTACAGCACCTGAAGGAAAAAGACAAAAAATAATAATGTAAATGTAGCAAAAACTGGACAAAACCCAATTTGCAGAAAGTTATCCTTGCAGAAGATGCCTTTTATCACTGAACATCTACATGAGGGAATGGCCTAGTGTGTGTTGTATGAGTAGCCAACAAGCAGTAGCTTCGCATACATGGCCATAGCTCAGCCAGCACGTACACCGTCCGATATTAGCGCAAGACTCATGAAAATACCTAGACAGACCTAGACAGCATATTAAAAAGCAGAGACATCACCTTGCCGACAAAGGTCCGTATAATTAAAGCTATGGTTTTCCCAGTAGTAATGTATGGCTGTGAAAGTTGGACCATAAGGAAGGCTGAGCACCGAAGAATTGATGCTTTCAAACTGTGGTGCTGGAGAAGACTCTTGAGAGTCCCTTGGACTGCAAGGAGGTCAAACCAGTCAATCCTAAAGGAAATCAACCCGGACTGCTCATTGGAAGGAGAGATACTGAAGCTGAAGCTCAAATACTTTGGCCACCTAATGCGAAGAGAGGACTCCCTGGAAAAGACCCTGATGCTGGGAAAGACTGAAGGCAAAAGGAGAAGGGGACGGCAGAGGATGAGATGGTTAGATAGTATCACTGATGCAATGAACATGAACTTGAGCAAACTCCGGGAGACAGTGGAGGACAGGAAGGCCTGGCGTGCTATGGTCCATGAGGTCACGAAGAGTCAGACACGGCTAAACGACTGAACATGAAAATAACCAAAGATAACAGAACAATTAATGGCATTGTTTACATCAGATGTGGAAATTATGGCAGAGGGGTCTTTTTACCATATGTGGTGGACATGCGAGGTGGCAAAGAAATTTTGGACTCAAATACATTCATTGATGCAAAATATATTACAAATTCGAGTTCCATTTAAACCGGAATTATTTTTATTGGGAATATCAGAAGAACAAATAGAAAAACAATTTATAAGAATTATGCAATATATGATTACAGCAGCACGACTTGTATATGCACAAAATTGGAAAAATCAGATTTTACCTACGATACAAGATTGGATGTTAAAACTGATGGATATGGCAGAAAATGACAAATTGACATGTTTATTAAAAGAAAATTCAAATTATTACTTTCTTAAAGAGTGGAAACCATTAATGGATTATTTGCAACATGCAGGAGGGGCAAAGCTTACATGGGGATTTGAAGATTAAAGTACATATAAATTGATATATTAGACAGGAAATGTTTTTGAATATTATATAAAGAACTAGCATGTAAGATAAAATTTTGTTAATTACTATGACCAGAGATAAATCGGAAGTTAACCAATTTCTATGTCTTATTTCTCTTCTTTTTTTCTTTACTTTTCTACACCTTTTTTCTTCTTTCTTTGATTTGTATTTCTATTTCTTTTTCATTTCTAACTTTTAACTATGTAAATTTAAAATCTTAATAAAATTTGGAAAAAAAAGATGTGGAAATTATGGCATTCCACATGTGGCTAGAATGACAACGCTTAGCAGTTGAGATGGCGGCTGCAACAGTGTAATGAAAGCTTCATCTGTTTGGTAGGTGTGATGCCACCTAACATCATGGCCACCATCTTGGCTTCTTTGACGACACCCTGGGGATGCCCCTGGAGCCATAGGCCTTACATCTGAATACCGCCTTCCCTCCAAGTAATTCGGAGCAGGATTTCTGCCTCATTAATACCCATCAGAGAAAGTTTAGGTCAAGAGACAGAAACCTCAGAGATTAGGAATCTAAATATATTCGTACAGCTCAACTACCAATAGAATTCTTTTGGAACCATTTAAACCTGGATAGTCAGACTGTCTCCTCCTTAGTCAGAGAGTCTTAGAAACATTGTGTAGCGGCTGATTGATTATAATCTGATGCGTCTGGGCAGGTAGTCCCCTCAATCCAATGTTGCCATCTTGAGGGACCAAGGAAGTGTGCCTTCTCCGCCACCGCCCTCTGGAACAGCCTCCCCCAGGAGATACGGACGGCTCCCCCTCTCCAAGGGTTCTGGAAAACCCTTAAGACTTGGCTCTATTCCCCAGACTGGGGTCAGGGAAAAGGCTTTTTTCTGAAAGTTGGGACTGCTGTTTTAGTCTGGGCATTCATGTGGTTTTAGTGGGGTCTTTTAAGCTTATGCATAGGATATACTAAGAGGGGCGTGGTGGCTCAGCGGGTAAGACACCAGGCTTGTCAATCAGATCGCAAGTTCGGAGGTTAGAATCCCTAGCCCTGTGATCTCCCACACTCGCCCCAGCTCTTGCTAACCTAGCAATTCGAAAGCATGCAAATGCAAGTAGATGAATAGGTACCACTTCGGTGGGATGGTAACAGTGTTCCGCGCGCGTCATGCCGGCCACATGACCGTGGAAGCGTCTTCCGACAACACTGGCTCTTCGGCTAAGAAACGGAGATGAGCACCGGCCCCTAGAGTCAGACACGACTGCACAAATGTGCGGGGGGAACCTTTACCTTTACCTATAGGATATATTATAAGCTGTCCAGTGTCTTTGCGGAGTTGCGCGGCCTTAACAAACAAACAAACAAACAAACAAATACATACATACATACATACATACATACCATCATCGCCATCATCCAGCATTTCTGCCCATAGAATTATTATTATTATTATTGCCTGTGTTACATGGTATTTTTAATTTCCTGCTGGAGCAATCACGTGCCATTCGACACCCATCTCATTAAAGCCCTAAAGTGGCCAACATTGCTGGCTAACCCCTAGAACAGAGCTTTCCAAACTTTTCATGTTGGTGACACACTTTTTAGGCATGCATCATTTCGCGACACACTCTTACAGCAGGGCATCATTTCATGACACACTCTTACAGCAGGGCACAAGGCAGGCACTAGGACCTGTGTGGAATCCTGGCAGGGCTTGGAGGCAGCAGCAGTCGCGACACACCCAGACACTGCAACCGACACACTAACGTGTCCTGACACACAGTTTGGAAAGCTCTGCCCTAGAAGGAAACACCACGTGGCAAGATTTGGCCAAAATCCATCCAAGTGCCTTACCTTTGAGAAGAGCTACTGAGAGCTGGTCTGTGTTCAGGTTACTGACATATTTGCCTAGGTAGTTGTTGAGGACCCACGCTATCAACCCTTCCAACATGGCTTCTTCTTAGAAGATGAGGGTCACTTCATCATTCCCAGTTTCCTCCTTCCATGATTCATGGATAGCTTACATGAAATGCAGAAGGCTCGCTCTCTGCAAAGAAATGATCATGTTTGTCAACAATTGCAACCACCTCCCAGTCTGTGAAAACAGTTCCAGAGAGAAGCAATAAACAGTTGTCCTCTACATTTGCACACTTGGATGACAGACCAGTGAGTTATTACAGTAATCCAGTTGGAAACAAATGAGTGGTACATGAGGTGGTCCTTGAAGACAACTCCACAGCTTTAATTAATTCAGTATGCAGGGACACATGTTAATTAATACAGGATGTATGTGTATGTGTATATACATTTGCAACCATAGGTTTTAGCAAAATTCATATAAAATTACAACAATCCATATCAGTTAAATACATCCCCTCCGATATTAACAGCACTATTTGTCAACATCTGCTTTCGTATCTTCCTTGCGGCCATTGAAAGCAATGCAACTTGTTTAGTTACAGTACATGTTCATCAACATCAGTCAACAGAAAGATTATTTTTTCTTCTAAGCAAGAATGATTCAGTTAGATTAACAAAGGCATGATGAATCTAGCTCTAGGTTCCTGATATAATTTGCAAAATAGTAAGTAATGGCTCAAATCTTCCACCTGCGAGTTATTACACATGCATAATCAGTGTGTAGTAGGTAATCCTTTATAGCATCCATCCAAATAGGCTGTTGGCATTGTTTCAATAATAGACAGTTTGAAACAATTGGAACATCGATAGGATTACCTACCACCGTCTGTATCCTGGAGAAGCCATCCCCTGCATCTACGGACTTCCTAAGATCCACAAGGAAGGAACACCCCTCCGACCCATAGTCAGCAGCATCAATTCAGTAACATACAACATTGCCAAACACCTCTCTACCATACTAGCACCTCTAGTTGGACACTCTGAACACCACATCCATAATTCGGAAGAATTTGTTTCCAAAGCAAAGATCCTGAAACTGGATACAGATGAAACTATGGTCTCCTTTGATGTGTCCTCTCTTTTCACCAGCATCCCCACCACTCATGCTCTATCCGCTGTCAGGAAGAGACTAGAAGAGGACAGCATCCTGGAAAGGAGAAGCCATCTCAACCCAAACCAGATCTGCCATCTTCTGGACCTGTGTCTTAACACCACTTATTTCACATACAGAGGTGACTTTTACAGACAAAAACACGGCTGTGCCATGGGTTCTCCTGTGTCACCCATTGTGGCCAATTTATACATGGAAGAAGTGGAGAAGAAAGCACTCAACACATTCCAGGGAACGGTGCCCACCCACTGGTTTAGGTATGTGGATGACACCTGGGTCAAAATCAAGGCCCAGGAAGTACAGGCCTTCACGGACCATATAAACACTATAGATGCCAACATTAGCTTCACCAGAGAAGACACCAAGGACAACAGACTGGCATTCCTAGACTGTGAAGTCCTCATTGGGACCGATGGCAATCTAGAAATAGGGATCTACAGGAAACCCACACACACAGAAAAATACCTGATGTTTGACTCCCACCATCCACTGCAGCACAAACTAGGAGTCATTAGGACATTGTCACACAGAGCAGAAACCATCCCCACCTCCATGGATTCCAAAAAGAATGAAAATCAGCACCTGAGAACAGCCCTGAAGGCCTGTGGATATCCAAATTGGGCCTTCACCAAATCTAAATCTACCAGACCTAAAACAGCGACAGATAGGGCTGAGACTCAGAGTAAACGAAAGAACCTGGTCATTCCCTACATGGCTGGCGTGTCTGAAAAGATAAAATGGATATTTGGCAAACACCACATACCTGTATATTTCAAACCCACCAACACACTGAGACAGAGGCTTGTACACCCCAAAGATCAAACTCCAAAACACAAGAAAAGCAATGTAGTTTATGCAATCCAGTGCAGTGAGGAGTGCTCTGAACTCTACATTGGAGAAACCAAACAACTTTTGTACAGGAGGATGGCCCAACACAGGAGAAGTAACACCACAGGACCAGAGTCAGCAGTTTATCTTCATCTAAAGGAAAAAGGACACTCATTTGAGGACATTAATGTTCACATTTTAGACAGAGAAGATAGGTGGTTTGAGAGAGGGGTCAAGGAATCCATTTATGCCAACTTGGAAAATCCTTCCTTGAATAGAGGTGGGGGCCTCAGGCACAACCTCTCCCCCATCTTCCTCCCTGCTTTGTCTTCTGTGCCTAGGAAGATTAAGACCATTTCACAAGCTCAACAGCAGCATGGTGATCTTAACGATCCTCCTTTAGATGATAAAAGGACTTAAAATAACATCTCAATATAACCATGACCTAGCCCAAGGGTCGGAAATGGTGGCTCGCGAGCCAGATCTGGCTCTTTGGCCCCTCGGCTCTGGCTCTCTCTCTCTCTGTCTGCCGCCCGACATCCGGAAAGCCGGTCTCCGGAAGCAGAGCGAACCCTGGGGAAGAAACAGATGCTGATTGGTGGAGGCTCAGAAGGAAGGACGCCTCCACCAATCAGCGCGCGCCAAAGGGGAGCAGAGAGGCGGGCTGAACAAGGTGAAGCCCGATTGGCCCTGCTACCCAGAGGCGCGAAAAAAAGACCGGCGCGGGGCCTCGCTCAGCTGCGCTACGCTGTGAAGCTGGACGAGCCGCCAGACCTGGAGCGCTTCCGCGCGCACCTGAGCGAGGTCCCGCGCCAGTCTTTTTGGAGCGCTTCCGCGCGCAGCGGAGCGCTGGGCTGTGGAAATGCGCTCCAAAAAGACCGGCGCGGGGCCTCGCTCAGCTGCGCGCGGAAGCGCTGCAGGTCCGGCGGCTCGTCCAGCTTCACAGCGCAGCTGAGCGAGGCCCCGCGCCGGTCTTTTTTGAGCGCATTTCCACAGCCCAGCGCTCCGCTGCGCGCGGAAGCACTCCAAAAAGGCCGGCGCGGGGCCTCGCTCAGCTGCGCTGTGAAGCTGGACGAGCCGCCGGACCTGCAGCGCTTCCGCGCGCAGCTGAGCGAGGCCCCGCGCCGGTCTTTTTGGAGCGCATTTCCACAGCCCAGCGCTCAGCTGCGCGCGGAAGCTCTCCAAAAAGAACGGCGCGGGGCCTCGCTCAGCTGCGCTGTGAAGCTGGACGAGCCGCCGGACCTGGAGCGCTTCCGCGCGCAGCTGAGCAAGGCTCAGGGGTGAGATCTTGCGTGGAGTCCCAGATCGAGGGAGATTATCAGTGGTCTTGTATGTCTTCCATTATCTATCTATCTATCTATCTATCTATCTATCTATCTATCTATCTATCTATCATCTATCATTCAAATTTATCCCCGCCCATCTCCCAATTAAGGGACTCTGGGCGGTTTACAGGACAATAATTAAAATCTATATATAAAATTACAAACAATATAAAATAAGTATAATCCAGATGGGTAAGATATTAGTTAAAAGGAAGGACATCAATTAAGGGATTAGCCATCTCCATGAGAGACTATCCCTTCCTCCTTCCCATGCCAGGCGGCAGAACCAGGTCTTCAGCTCTTTCCTAAAGGTTGGGAGGGAGGAGATCTGTCTCAACTCTGGGGGCAAGCTGTTCCATAAAGTGGGCGCTGTCACAGAGAAGGCCTGCCTCCTAGACCCCATCCGATGACATTCTCTAATTGATGGGGTACGTAGCAGGGCCTCTCTGGATGACTGGGTGGGGCGGGTCGATAACATGGGGATAAGGCGGTCCCTCAGGTATTCTGGTCCCATGCCATGCAGGGCTTTAAAGGTAATAACCAACACCTTGAATTGTACCCGGAAGCAAACTGGCACCCAATGCAGCTCACGGAGCAATGGTGTTACATGTGCAAATCTTGGAGCACCCAATACTGCCCGCGCGGCCGCATTCTGCACCAGCTGAAGCTTCCGAATAGTTTTCAAGGGTACCCCATGTAGAGCGCATTGCAATAATCTACGTGGGAGATGACGAGAGCATGAGTGACTGTACGGAGGGCATCGCGTTCCAGGAATGGGCGTAACTGGCACACCAACCGAAGTTGCGCAAAAGCCCTCCTAGCCACGACTGCCACCTGCTCTTCGAGCAGGAGTCGTGAGTCTAGAAGAACCGCCCGATTCCACACCGGTTCTGAACGGGGTAGTGCTACCCCATCGAGAACCAAAGATGATAATTTCCCAGAAGATGCTAAGCCATCAATCCACAGCCACTCGGTCTTACCAGGGTTCAACTGAAGCCTGTTGTTCCCCATCCAGGCCCTCACAGCCCCCAGGCACTGGGACAGGGTGGACACTGCATCACTTACTTCACTAGGGATGGAGATATACAATTGAGTATCATCCGCATACTGATGATACCTCATCCCATAGTGTCGGATGACCTCGCCCAGCGGTTTCATGTAGATGTTGAACAGAAGAGGAAAACCGAACCCTGCGGTACCCCACACAGGAGCGAACGCGGGCTGGATCTCTCCTCCCCTATCACCACTGACTGGGAGTGGCCCCGGAGGAAGGAGGTGAACCAGCGCAAAACTACGCCGCCCACCCCCAACTCCCTAAGCCGCCCCAAAAGGATACCATGGTCGATGGTATCGAAAGCCGCTGAGAGATCCAAGAGAGCCAGGATGGATGCACTACCTCCATCCTGCCCCTGCCAGAGGTCATCCGTAAGCGCGACCAATGCAGTCTCCGTCCCATATCCTGGCCTGAAACTTGACTGAAAAGGGTCAAGATAATCCGCTTCATCCAGGGTCCTTTGAAGTTGCAACACCACCACTTTCTCAACCACTTTTCCCAAGAAGGGAAGGTGGGAGACTGGACGAAAGTTGTCCAGGATGGTGGGGTCCAGGGATGGCTTCTTGAGGAGGGGTTGCACCAACGCCTCCTTAAAGGCAGTTGGGACCACCCCCTCCAACAAGGATGTATTAATCATAGCCTGGACCCATCCACCTGTCACCTCCCCGGCCGATTTCACCAGCCAGGAAGGGCAGGGATCTAAGTGACATGTGGTGGGATTAACAATTCGAAGGATCCTGTCCACTTCCTCAGGTCCAACAGGATCAAATCGTTCCCAGATAATAGGGCAAGATCGCTCTCCCGGCATCTCCCCAGACTGCAATCCACGCATGGAGTCCAGCTTAGACTGAATCCGAGCGATTTTATCCTGCAGATGCTCAGAAAATTCTTCCGCACGGCCCTGAAGGTGGGTGGTCGATACCACCCTACCCAAGAGAGATCGTGTAATCTTAAACAGGGCCGTCGGGCGGCATTCTGCGGATGCAATAAGGGCGGAGAAATATTCACGTTTCGCCGCTCTTACCGCCACAAGGTAGGCCTTAATAGCGGCTCTAGATTGTGTTCGGTCGAATTCTGTCTTCGTCTTTCTCCAGCGGCGCTCTAGACGTCTCTTCACCCTCTTCAAGACCCTCAACTCCTCCGTAAACCACGGGGAGTGACGGGTCGAATGGGGCTTGAGAGGTCGCATCGGCGCGATCCTGTCCAAGGCACTGGCCGCCTCCCTATTCCAAGTTGCGGCCAGTGCCTCCGCTGGACCGTGCAGCAGATCCTCAGGTATTACCCCCAGCTCCCTCTGAAATCTCAATGGGTCCATAAGTCGCCGGGGGCGGACCAATCGAATAGGTCCATCCTCCCTGCGGAGAGGGGCGGCATAAGAGAATCCCAGGGATACCAGGACGTGATCTGACCATGACAACGGGGATAGTTCTAACTTTCCCCTCAGGTCACTTTGCCATTGCTCTGACAAGAAAACCAAATCCGGAGTGAGTCCGCTGTCTCGAGTCGGATCCCGAATAATCTGGGACAGGCCCATGGCTGCCATGGTAGCCATGAACTCCCGAGCCGCTTCCGAGGCACGCCTCAAGGACGGCAAGTTAAAATCCCCCAGGACCATAAGCCTGGGTAACTCCACCGCCAACCCCGAGACGGCTTCCAGCAGCTCAGGCAAGGAGGTTGCTACGCAGCAGGGAGGCTGGTACAATAGCAACACTCCCAACTGTTCACGGGCACCCAATTTGAAAAACAGGGTCTCACATCCGGATACTTGTGGAGCAAGGCCCCTGAAAGCCACCAAGGATTCTCTAATGATAACTGCCACCCCTCCTCCCCTACCCTGGTCTCTCGGCTGGTGCCACACCCGAAATCCGGCCGGGCACATCTCCGAGAGGGCTACTCCTCCCTCTGGGCCCAGCCAGGTTTCGGTGATACATGCCAGGTCCGCCCCCCTCTCTGTGATTAATTCACTTATGAGACGGGCTTTATTATTTACTGACCTGGCGTTGAGTAGCAGCAGCCGGAAGCCGGGGCCCTCAAGGATCTGCTGACCAGAACCTGGGGTTGAACTCGGAGGACCGGAACGCACCACCGGTACTAAACACCGGGGGCGCCTTCCCCAAAGATGGCCTGTCCTCCGGTTCCCGTCACAATATCTCCTGCCCGTGCTTTTTCTAACTTCTAAACGGGGTATGCAAAATGATTCAGCGAAAACCATTGGGCTTCGTGGATTGCAGCAGGTATACTAGAAGAAGAGTGGACCTGCAGAAAAGAAACCCGCGGCTTCTGGACGGCGGAGGCAAGACAACGAGGTAACGAGCTGCCACTTTCGCTTTCTTTGCCGGTTACAGGCTGACAGTGAATCCAGCGAAAGTAGCCGAGAAGCCGGGTAAACGCGGACCTCGTTAGACACCTAAGCTATTTAGGCTTTGCTGCCGTGTTCTCTGCGCTGATTTTGGGATTTATGATTAACTAAAAAGAAGAAAAAATTATTTGCTTTACCGTCTAAAAGAAGACTTAAAAGTGGAGTGAACTCTGAAGCTTAATTGAAGCAAGAAAGACAGTAACTTTATTTAATTATTTAGAACGCCATTTTTGCTCTATAAGACTCACATTCCTTTCTCCTGGTTGTGTTTGTAGAATAAGACTTTCGTGATTTATACTATATTTACATAACGCACTTATATTTATAATTATTTGATTATATTAATTGAGCTATATTATCTATATGTATGTCTATATTTTCTAATTGAAATTGATAATTTGATAAGTTTTTTGGATAGGTCTTAAGTAATATTTAGATATTATTAGTTAATATTAATATAAGAGATTGGTATAAGTCTATACTCAATTACTAAAATGAATACCAGAAGATTTCAGAGAAGACAATCTGATTCAGAAGAGAACAGAGGGGAATGGTTGAAACCTCTTTTTGAAGAATTTACTATAAAAGCAATTCAAAGTATAACTGATAATGTGACCTCCTTACTAGAAGAAAAAATCAAAGGTTTTGAACACAGTTTAGACAAAAAATTAGATAATATGGAACAGAAGTTTCAATCAGAAATTAAAGGAGTAAAAGAAAAAATTCAAAAAATGGAAAAGAAAAATGAAGAACTAGATAAGATTACCTTATTAGAGATGAAACAAAAAGAAAAATGTATAAGAATAAGAGGTCTGATAGAAGGAAGAGAATTAGAAATGAAAAATACTGTAACAAAAATGTTAGCAAACTTGATTGAGTGGGAACAAGAACAATTTGAGGATGAAATAGAAGGGACATAGAGGGTAAACTCCAAATTTGCAAGAGAAAATAATATTCCTAGAGACATGGTTATGGAATTCAGCAGAAAAAGACTTAGAGATATGATAATACAGGCTGCTTATGATAAAAAAAATAGAAATTGAAGGGAAAAATATTAAAATCTTTAAAGAGACACCAAACATAATCCTAAAAAAAAGAAAAGATTACTTCTTTTTGACTGAAATTCTAAAAAAGAACAAGATCATGTATAGATGGGAAACATTGGAAGGAATATCGCTTACTTATAAAGAAAAAAGATATAAATTAAATTCAATAGAAAAAGCGAAGGACTTTCTTAAAAAACTGGATAAGGATAATAACCAGATGAAAAGTTGTAATGGTAAAAAAGAAGGACCAAAAGAAAACTCTAGAACAGAATCTCAAGCCTCAGGCTCTAAAGATTTGAACAACCACTCTAAGAATGTGTAAATTAAAATGTTTAACATGGAATATCAATGGATTGAATGCCCCAGCTAAAAGAATTTTTTTTTCATATGGTTAATAAACTAAACCTTGATATTATATGTTTACAGGAAACACATATTAGATCAAAAGATGTTAATTTATTGGAAAACAAAAAATTAGGCCTACACTTTACATCTGTAAATGAAGAGGGGGAAAAAATGGTGTGGTATGTTATATAAAACCTTATTTAAAACCCAAATTACTAACATCAGATACTAAAGGAAGACTTATTGTTATAGAAATTGAGATTCAAAACTTAAAAGTAATTCTAGTTGGAGTTTATTTCCCAAATGATAAACAAAAATCTTTTTTCAAAACGTTATTAAATTCTCTAGCAGATATATCTAATAATAATTGGCTTATGATGGGGGATTATAATGGCGTAGTATCACCTACAATTGATAGAAAATCTGAGAAACTAATTAAACACAATCAAGGAAAATTACCAGAAGAATTTTTTGATCTTATTAATAATTTAAATTTGGAGGATGCATGGAGATATAAAATGGGAAATGCCAAAGAATATACTTTTTATTCAGAAAGACATAAGTCATTTTCTAGAATCGATATGATCTGGCTTTCCAAAAATCTAACAAATAAAATTAAAGATATGAAAATACTGGCCAAATCTTTCTCAGACCATAATGCTGTTCAATTAGACCTAAAAATTACATCAAAAACATACAGATGGAGACTCAATGAAACTTTATTAAGAAACAAACAACATTTAGAAGATAGTAAGAAAAAACTAAAATTTTTCGAGCTAAATATAAGTGAAGAAGTAAACAGTAATAATATATGGGATGCAGGTAAAGCCTTTATCAGGGGCCATTTTATTTCTCTTGGCAACCATCTTAGGAAACTTAAACAATTAAAACTTCAACAAATATATGAACAAATTAAAACAAAAGAATTGGAACTTCAAAACAACCTCAATGATAAAAATATTAAAAACCAAATAACCATTCTACAAAAACAATTAGATCTCCAAACTACAGATGAAATAGAAAAAAATTTAAGACACGTAAAACATTTCCAACATGCTAATAAAGCAGGGAAATGGTTAGCCTTTAAATTAAGAAAAGAAGCAAATAAAAAGATTATAAATAAAGTAAATGGAGAAGAAATTACGGATAATCAAGGTATTAGAAAGGCATTTTATGATTTTTATAATAAATTATATCAAAAACAACAAATATCACAAGATAAATGTGAAACATCTACAAAAAAGTAATATGAAGAAGATTTCACAAACGCAAAGAGAGATATTGAATGAACCAATTACTAATCAGGAAATAATAGAAGCCATAAAAAAACAAAAATTAGGCAAAACACCAGGACCAGATGGCTTCACAGCATCTTATTATAAACATTTTCAAGAATTTCTTATAACCCCACTTAATACTCTTCTAAATTCAATAATGGCAGGAAATACAATTCCTGATTCTTGGACACAAGCAAATATTATTCTAATTCCTAAAGAAAATCAGGATTTGACTCTTTGTAAAAACTATAGACCGATCTCTCTTCTAAACACAGATTACAAAATATTTACCACCATTCTGGCTAATAGATTAAAAAAAGTCCTACAAGAGATAATAAATTTAGACCAAAGTGGTTTTTTACCAAAAAGATATATAAAAGATAATGTAAGATCTATTTTAAACATAACTGAATACGCTAAAAACCATAATGACAAACAAATTACCTTATTATTTTTAGATGCGGAAAAAGCTTTTGATAATTTAAATTGGACATTTTTGATTAAAACACTTGAAAATTTAGACTATGGAAATAAATTTATCAATGCTATCCAAGCTATTTATAAAAATCAGAAAGCTAGAATGGTGGTAAATGATGAGACAACGCAAAACTGTACTATAGGTAAGGGCACCAGACAAGGATGTCCATTATCTCCACTTTTATTTATTATGGTTTTGGAAATCCTGCTAGAGAATATTAGAAAAGACGACCAAATTGAAGGAGTTAGAATAAAACAAGAAAATTATAAGCTAAGGGCATTTGCTGATGATATTGTAATTACTTTACAAAATCCAGATCACTCATTAATTTTTTAATTAAAAAGATACATGAATTTGGAGAACTCGCTGGATTTAAAATAAATAATCAAAAAACAAAAATGTTAAACTTAAATGTCTCCGCAAATAACACTCAGCTTATGGAATTGGCCACGGGATTTAAAAATGAAAAAAAAATAAGATATCTTGGAGTTGAAATTACATCAAAAAATTCTGATCTATTTAAAAATAATTATACGAAAATATGGAATGAAATATGACAAGATCTTCACAAATGGACAAAGCTCCAAATATCTCTTTTGGGCAGGATTTCCACAATCAAAATGAACATTTTACCAAGAATTCTCTTCCTATTTCAAACAATACCAATAATAATTATTGAAAAAACATTTCATGATTGGCAAAAAGATCTTGCTAAATTTATATGGCAAGGGAAAAAACCTAGAATTAAATATAAATATTTACAAGATATCAAAGAAAATGGAGGATTTGGCCTACCAGATTTAAAATTATATTATGAAGCTAGTGCAATGATTTGGATGAGAGATTGGATAAAATTGGATAATAAAAGATTATTGAATTTAGAGGGGCATGATCTCAGATTCGGTTGGCATGGATACCTATGGTACGACAAATTAAAAGCAAACTGGGCTTTCACACATCACCCAATTAGGAAATCGATCTTAAAAATTTGGGAGAAATACAAAAAATTATTGATACCTAATATACCATTGTGGATATCACCACATGAAGCTTTTGCAATACAAGGAATTACAACTAGAAATAAATGGCTAAATTACAAAGATTTTTTGATATTTGAAGGTTCAAACTATAAATTTAAAACTAGGGTAGATCTAGAAAATGAGGGTAATACCTGCAATTGGTTTACATTTTTACAAATAAAAACACAATTCAAAATAGAATCCAAAAAATTTAAGTTTAAAAATTGTTATGTTAATTGGGACAATATATTATGGAGAGAGGAGGAACATCTAATTGCAAAAATTTACAAAATTTTAATTCAAAATAAGTTTTCTAAGTTATCTAAAAAATATCCCTTAATTAAATGGGAACAAAATTTGGGCCATAACATTCAAAATGAAATTTGGGAGAAAATTTGGTTAAAAGATTTGAACTTTACTTTAAATTACAATATGAAAGAAAATTTCTTTAAAATGATGTATAGATGGTATCTCACTCCATATATATTGTCTAAAGCAAACCCAGTAATACCAAATCATTGTTGGAAATGTAAAAAAGAGACTGGTACCTTTTTTCATTTATGGTGGACATGCCGGAAAACAAAGACTTATTGGGACAGAATTCACAAAATTATTTGTGAAATTATACAAGAAAACATCATCAAAGAACCGGATCTATACTTATTGGGATTTATAAAACCAGAATTACATAAAAAATATGGAAAATTGTTATTCTACGTTATAACCGCAGCTAGAATCATCTTTGCTAAATATTGGAAAGAAGAATATATACCCACGACCGAAGAATGGACTATAAAAATAATGGACCTGATGCAAATGGCAAAATTAACTGATCAAATTAACGACAGAAATATGGATGAATTTAAGTTAGTTTGGAGTCCCTTTTTTAAATATATTCAAAAAATGCAAAACATACAATTAGAAATTTAATATTAAAAATATAATATGCAAAGTAATTATTAGGAACAAATTAGTATATAAATATGTAATGGAAAATTAGACGGAAAGTAAGAAGTCTTTTTTTTGTTTGTTTTTGTTTTTTTGAAGTTTTTTGGGGGGAAGGAGTGTGAAAGTAAAGTAAAGTAGAACAGAAAGAGTAAGGAAGTGGAAGTAAAAGAAGGGAAGAGAGGGAAGAGGAAGGAAGGAAGGAGAGAAAGAAAGATTGAGTAAGTAGGAAGATGGTTAGGTTGGAGTATCTAGTTAGAGAGGGTTTTAAACAAATTAATTTAATGGTTTTTTTTTTTTTTTTGGTTAGATGAGTTTAGATTAGGCAAAGTCTTTATATATAAGGTTATAGATTAAGATATTAGATTAATATTATGTTATATTTTATGTATTGTTCGTCTTTGTATTGTATTGTATTGTGTGTTGTATTATGTATTGTATATAATAAAATTTATTTTTAATAAAAAAAAACCCAATATCTCCTGCCCGTCACCACCTCGATCGAAATGCCCACATTGTAGTCCCCAGAGTTTCCTGATCCGGTCGCCTCCACTCCCGAATCCCTCGAAAACCTCGAAAAATTATTGCTCCCACAGTTGATTTCTTCACACCAAGCTGCTTGCCTATTGCAGATTCAGTCTTCCCAGCCTGGTGCAGGGTCTACAATTTTGTTTCTGGTGTCCTTCGACAGCTCTTTGGTCTTCACCATAGTGGAGTTTGGAGTGTGACTGTTTGAGGTTGTGGACAGGTGTCTTTTATACTGATAACAAGTTCAAACAGGTGCCATTACTACAGGTAATGAGTGGAGGACAGAGGAGCCTCTTAAAGAAGAAGTTACAGGTCTGTGAGAGCCAGAAATCTTGCTTGTTTGTAGGTGACCAAATACTTATTTTCCACCATAATTTGCAAATAAATTCTTTCCGAATCAGACAATGTGATTGTCTGGATTTGTTTTCTCATTTTGTCTCTCATAGTTGAGGTCTACCTATGATGTCAATCACAGGCCTCTCTCATCTTTTTAAGTGGGAGAACTTGCACAAATGGTGGCTGACTAAATACTTTTTTGCCCCACTGTAACTGGAATGCCTTAGCAAAAGATTTCCTGTCTCGCAAGAGGCAAGGCCTGCTGAGCTTTGAGATAAGTTTTCTTATTAATGGGGATATCCGAAATGTGCCACTTAGGGACCGTTCCACGATGGAGCAGCTGGTTTGGGGTCGTCGTGCCTGCTCTGTGTTTGCCTGCTGTGGGGAAGAGGGAAAGGGGGGGGGGCTACGTGCATTAGACTTGCTGTACACATCCAGCAACATCCTTCCAGTTTGTGTTGTGTCTCAAACCCAGAACAAATAAAACATTCTGAATTTTGTTTCTGCTGAACAGCAGCTGATGGAAAATAATTTGGCAAAACTTCTGCAGTGTGACAGGTTGCTTTGAGTTCAAAACAGGACAACTTCTCTGTTCGCCCCCACATCTAATTATTAATCCCAACCTGTTCCAGCCTGGTGTCCTGGCTTGGGTGAGAGAGAGAGAGAGAGAGAGAGAGAGAGAGAGAGAGAGAGAGAGAGACGGAGAGACAGACAGAGAGAGGCACAGAGACAGAGACAGAAAGAGAGACACAGAGACAGAGACAGACAGACACACAGACACACAGAGAGACACACAGAGAGACACAGACAGAGAGACAGAGAGACACACAGAGACAGACAGACAGACACACAGAGAGACACACAGAGACAGAGACAGAGAGACAGAGAGAGAGACACACACAGAGACAGAGACAGATAGAGAGACAGAGAGAGATGCTACAAAGAAGGAAAACCAATCTAAAAAAGTTATGAGGAAATGTTGCTCTTTAACTTATCTTTTCTAGGCTATGACCAAGAAGCTGGCTAAGATGGTGGTAACAAGTGTTTCCTGAAGAGACTTTGGAGAACACCAACAAGTACTTTTCTGGCCTTTCCCCACACATCCATCCTGGAGTCAGCAGACGACTATGCCAGCATGAAATGCTGTCTCCATTGCTGGTCCCTATCCTGCTCCTATTGCCTCTGTTGCCAGCCCCCTGCGTTCCTAAGAGATCTCACACACACCGAGGCTGCCTAGTAGGATGTCAAAATAAGAAGGAATCTATACTGGGAAGCTATTGCAATGGCTAACGTTGACTTAAGGCTGCAACGAGATAAAAGCAATGTTATGGAGAAACGCCAGGGGGAAAAATATTGCTGGGGAAGTTTGTGCCAGGGTTAGAGGGCAAGTGGAGAAAGGCCCATTTAAGCTAGAAGTTTTCTCAAATCTCTACAGCATAACTGAAAAGTGATTTTGTACCACTTTTGCAGAGGAGTCAGGACACTGATATATAATTTCTAAAAAGAGAAAAAAAAGTTGGAGAGGAAGGGGGGGAAAGCTTCGCCATCTGTTCCATAAGCCATCTTGTTTCATTCTAAGCTGGGTGTGTGCGTATGAAAATATATAGAAAGGGGGGGAGAGAATTGTGTTGCACACTTGCTCCACAGAAAGGGAAAGGAACTCTGCTTTGGCTCCGAGTCACTTTCTCTATATTCCTCTGGCCAGCAGAAGCTATTATTGGTAACCCAGTCTAGGCAATCTGTACACCTCTGGGCAGAGTCTGGGCAGAAACTGGGTCATGCCTGCATTTAGAAGCAAACTGCTGATCACAGAAGTAACATACAACTTTCATGACCAGGAATGAACTAATGGTACAGTTTTGTAAATTTGGGCCAATCTGTACAGCATTCAAAATATTCAGAACAGTTCAGATGCCAACGTATCTTTTCAGAAGCTCTATTACCTCCCCTCTAATGCAATTTAGGCTCAGTGGCTAAAGCAGATAGAAAGTTACTAGCATAAGCACATACCCAGTAAGTTAATGACTATGTCATTTTTTTCCTTTGAAGTATGGAGACTTCATATATAGGCTATATCTTATTTCTAATCATACAAGAAGCAGGAAAGGAGACAGGCCTCTTTGGAAAAAGCCAAGACGTTCTTCAACAAACCTGTTTCCCAGTCTAAATTTTCAGGACAAGTATACGCCACAGAACTTCTTCCCCAAGATGCCCTCCAGATATGTGGGCTTCAGCTCCCAGAATTCCCAGCCTGAAAATCCTGGAAGTTGAAGGTCATCCACCAGGAAGGCATCAAGACTGTTGCAGAAAACGGAGGGAAGATGGGTAGAACTGCCAGACTAATTTGCTAATTAAGATGGCATATCAAGGAGGGGAAAGAATGTTGCAACTGAACCATGCCACATTTGTTTAAAAAGGACAAGAAAGATATTGGACAATAAAAAGCAGTTACATTTTAAATATTGTAATTTTTAAATTAAAAAAAAACCAACTCTTTGGTGAGGGTGGACAGGAGAAACAAAGAATGGGAAGAAGTGCTACCAGATAATATGAAGCATTTAAACCACAGAAAACATATGCAGCAGTGGGAATTTCAATGGAAGAAAAACATTATTTTTAGAGAAAATGGCTATAAGATTCTCTGCAGCTTGAATCATGTCAACTGGATTTCTATTTTCTCAGTGGAAACGTTTCGCTCCTTATCCAAGGAGCTTCTTCAGTCTGAGCAAAGTTAGTAAGGGAATCCTTAAATATGTTGCTGTGTGACCTTGCACCTGGGGCTAGGTCATGGTTATTTTGAGATGTTATTTCTAAGTCCCTTTATCATCTAAAGGAGGATCGTTAAGATCACCATGCTGCTGTTGAGCTTGCGAAATGGCCTTAATCTTCCTAGGCACAGAAGACAAATCTAGAAACATATTTAAGGATTCCCTTACTAACTTTGCTCAGACTGAAGAAGCTCCTTGGATAAGGAGCGAAACGTTTCCACTGAGAAAATAGAAATCCAGTTGACATGATTCAAGCTACAGACAATTCCACCTGGATGACTGAGAACCTTCATAGACATATGGCTATAAGATGTTTTATTGCTGGTACTGATTGCTAAGACAGTTCATTTTCTAAAAATTGTTGGAAATGTAATGATCAGATTGGATCACTTTTCCATATTTGGTGCCAATGCTGTAAAGCACAATACTTTTGGGATATAATTTATAATGTATTTATTTATTTATTTTCTATCCCACCTTTATTATTTTTATAAATAACTTAAGGTGGCGAACATACCACATACTCCTTCCTCTTCCTATTTTCCCCACAACCACCACCCTGTGAGGTGAGTGGGGCTGAGAGAGAGAGACTAGCCCAAGGTCACCCAACTGGTTTTCATGCCTCAGGCGGGACTAGAACTCTGTCTCCTGGTTTCTAGCCTGGTGCCTTAACCACTAGACCAGAGCTTTCCAAACTTTTCCTGTTGGTGACATACACCGGCGGCGGCCCGGCGGTGTGCAGGTGTGTCGCACAAAACCCGGAAGTGCTGACGGTGCGCGCAACGGCGCGCCATCAGCGCTTCTGGGTTTTTGCGCGACACACCTGCACACCGCAGGCGACACAGTACTGTGTAACAACACACAGTTTGGAAAGCTATGCACTAGACCAAACTGGCCAATAGAATGAACCAAATTCTAAAAGCCAAATCTCCTTTCCAATCTGCTATTTTAAAATCTGTAGTACTACTAAACTTTATATCGCCACAAAGTACACTGAGCTAGCATTGTATATAGCAACTGATTGTATATAGCAACTGCTCTCACTCGCTGGATCGTCACCTTGTTGTGGTGAGTGGGCTTGTGTGTTCCCAATGAACCCTGTGAGCGAAGCCGTCGGGAGTCATGTACTCCTGGTAGGGTCACCCATGGCGGTAAGGTCCAGGGGGAGGAACCAGACAAAGAACGATCCAAGAAAGTCCTCAACGGCAGAACAGGCGGAAGATAACAAGGTGTATTGTTACAACGGCTGCGAAGGCGGATGAAGGCTGCAGCAGACAAAAGGTCACCAATCGTCATGGTATCCATGCCATTGGATTAGAGCCTTTTTCTGTGAAGGTTGTGTGCTGATCGTTGTGCACCGATCTCCACACATAAAACAAATTCACGCACAGGCGTCTTCCAACCACATCAAACCCAAAACAACCAAAAGTCCCATGGCGATTGACGAATGGCAATGGGGACAGGACTGTGAAATCCAGAAGCTCCTAGTCATGGATCAGCACATGGGCGGTGGATACGGATTCAGTCGCCCTGACTCAAGGATCGAGGCAGTTGAGTAGTTCGGCAGCTGTATCCACGACTGAGCAGCCCTATTTAGGATCCGCTCTGCTCACCCCATATGGGGAGGGGGCTAGAAAAGGTGCCCTAAACATAGTCTGCCTCATTTTCTCCCTGACTGGATTACCGCGACCAGTGGGGTCACCATCTAGCGGTCGTAAAAAACACATGAATTTTGGAACATGGAATATACGGACACTGCAAGACAATATGGATAGTGAACGACCTGAACGTAGGACTGCCATTATTGCAAGGGAGCTGAGACGTTTTAATATTGATATAGCAGCACTCCAAGAAACTCGAAGAGCAGGAGAAGGACAGTTGAAGGAAGAAAAAGGAGGTTATACCTTCTTTTGGAAAGGACTGCCTGAACAAGAACAACGAATACATGGAGTAGGCTTTGCTATCAAAAACGACCTTGTGAAGCTCTTGTCAGAAGTTCCCACTGGGATTAACGAACGACTCTCAACTCTCCGAATAAAACTCGCCAAAAACCAACAGGCAACTATCCTAAGTGCTTACGCACCAACACTAGATGCAGATGAGGATATCAAGGAAAAATTTTATACCCAGCTGGACACCATCTTATCAGAGATACCAAAGGAGGATCAAATTATCCTCCTGGGCGATTTCAATGCAAGAGTTGGGCGTGACTTTGATTTGTGGCCAGGGATCATTGGGAAAGAAGGAGTTGACAACAGCAACATGAATGGAATCTTACTTCTGACTAAATGTGCAGAGCATAACCTTGTCATTACTAACACACTCTTTCACCAGAAAAATAAATTTAAAACATCTTGGAAGCACCCATGGTCGAAGCACTGGCATCTTTTAGATTATGTAATCGTCCGTGCTAGAGATCGCCGTGATGTACTTCTTACCAGAGCCATGACGAGCGCCGATGACTGCTGGACAGACCATCGATTAATTCGATCCACAATGGCCATAAAGATTGTCCCTCATCGTAAGCTCCAAGGAAGAAAACCAAGGCGTAAAATGAATACACTGGCCCTTCAAGATTCTATTAAACGAGCTTGCTTTCAATCAACTCTCAAGGAACATCTGCCTATGGAACTTCCTGAAAATGTTGAGGAACACTGGGTTAAATTGAAGACTTCTATTATTTCAGCCTGTGAACAAACTATCGGATACCAAACTAAGAGACATCAGGACTGGTTTGATGAGAACGATAGTGAGATTGAACATATTATTGACAAGAAAAGGAAAGCCTTCCGGATATGGCAAAAAGATATTAACTGTGCCGTTAAGAAAAAAATCTACGCCAGTGCAAAGGCAGAAGTCCAAAGAAGAACTAGAGAACTTAAGAACATACGGTGGATAAAAAAAGCCCAAGAAACCCAACATTTTGCAGATGCTCATGATGCATGGGGCTTTTTTAATGCCATAAAGGCCATCTATGGACCAACAAACCATGGTACAAATCCCTTACGCTCAGTAGATGGTGCTAAACTTCTAAAGGACAAAGAGTCTATTGCACTGCGCTGGAAAGAGCATTACTACAATCTCCTTAATCGTCACTCTACTGTGGCTGATGAAGTCTTCTTGCAAATCCCGCAAAAACAAATAAGAGATGAGCTTGCAGTACCCCCTAGTTTGGAGGAAGTCAGTAAAGCCACTAAACAAATGAAAAATAACAAAGCTAGTGGACCTGATGGGATTCCTGCTGAAGTCTTTAAAGAAGGCGGGCCTGAACTTACACAACAACTTCATAAGCTCATCGAAAAAATCTGGATGAGGGAGGAGATTCCAGCAGACTTTAGGGATGCCATAATTATCACTCTCTTTAAAAAGGGTGATAGAACAGACTGTGGAAACTATCGAGGCATCTCCCTTCTAGCCACAGCAGGCAAAATCCTGGCAAAGATCATCGCAAACCATCTCCTATCTGTATCCGAAGACATCCTCCCTGAAACGCAAAATGGCTTCCGCCCTTCCAGGGGAACAGTGGATATGATCTTCACTGCACGACAGCTTCAAGAAAAATGCAAGGAGCAAAACCGCCCTCTGTACATGGCGTTTATTGATCTGACTAAAGCTTTTGATACTGTAAATCGTACTGCTCTCTGGACCATCCTTCTGAAAATCGGATGCCCTGATAAATTTGTGAACAACTTGCGGCTACTCCATGACGACATGATGGCAACAATCCTGAATAACAATGGCTCTCAAAGCGATCCATTTAAAGTGGAATCCGGCGTTAAACAGGGATGTGTTATTGCTCCAACCTTATTTGCTATCTTCATCACTATGATTATACACCTTGTTGAAGAGAAACTTCCTACTGGTGTAGAAATTATATATCGAACAGATGGAAAGCTTTTTAATCTTAGTAGGCTGAAAGCAAAAAATAAGGTAACTACAACTTCTGTTATAGAACTTCAATATGCTGATGATAACGTAGTCTGTACACACTCCGAAGAAGATCTTCAAACTATCCTAAACATCTTTGCAGAAGCATATGAAAAGCTCGGCCTCTCGATTAACATTAAAAAAAACCCAGTGCTTTACCAGCAAGTTCGAACCAATCCCTCCGCAGCACCATCAATCCAGCTTAAAGGTGTGTCACTAGAAAATGTTGACCACTTTTCTTATCTTGGCAGCCATCTATCTACAAAAGCCAACATCGACGCTGAAATTCAGCATCGCCTGAGCTCTGCGAGTGTAGCTTTCTCCCGAATGAAGTGTAGAGTGTTTGAGGATCGGGACATTCGCAGGGAGACCAAAATGCTTGTTTACAAAGCCATTGTACTACCAACCCTTCTGTACGGCTGTGAAACATGGACCCTCTACAAACGCCACCTCCAACTTTTTGAAAGATTCCATCAACGCTGCCTCCGAAAAATTCTGCAAATTACTTGGGAAGATAGGCGGACTAATGTTAGCGTATTAGAAGCGAAAACCACCAGCATTGAAACAATGATCATCCAACATCAACTTCGCTGGACCGGTCATGTTGTTCGAATGCCTGACCATCGTCTTCCAAAGCAGCTACTTTACTCCCAACTTAAGAATGGAAAACGGAATATTGGTGGACAGCAAAAGAGATTCAAAGATACTCTCAAAGCTAATTTTAAAAAATGTAATATCAGCATTGAGAACTGGGAAGCCCTAACTCATGAGCGTTTCAATTGGAGGTCAGTCTGTAGCTTGAATCATGTCAACTGGATTTCTATTTTCTCAGTGGAAACGTTTCGCTCCTTATCCACTTATCCACTTATCCTTTATCCACGTTTCCACTGAGAAAATAGAAATCCAGTTGACATGATTCAAGCTACAGACAATTCCACCTGGATGACTGAGAACCTTCATAGACAATTGGAGGTCAGCCTTTATTAATGGTGCTATGGACTTTGAAGAAGCACGAGTACAGGGCGAAAGGGAGAAAAGAGCTAAAAGGAAGGCACGTCAGGCAAACCCTCATCATGACCGTCTCCCACCCGGAAACCTATGCCCTCATTGTGGGAGGTTGTGCGGATCCAGAATTGGCCTTTATAGCCACTTACGGATCCACTGTTAAAAATTTATTTATTTATTTATTTATTTATTTATTTATTTATTTTTCTAACTTATATCACCGCCCATCTCCCCCCATTCCGGAGGGGACTCTGGGCGGTTTTTACCTTTGGAAGACAATCTTACTCGGCTACGAGTGAAGACAATCTTACTCGGAAGATTGTCTTGGAAGACTTGGAAGACAATCTTACTCGGCTACGAGTGATCGCTAATGAATAGCAACTGCTGCAAAGATACTTTATACTTCTCATTGGAAAGATGGTAAAGTTGCTTCTGCAGAAAAATGGCTAATTAATTTGTAGGAGTGTGTCTGGTTGTCTATTTTGTATTTAAAAAGTAAATCTGATGCAGAATTTAATTCAAGTTGGAAAACATGTTTATTATAATTCCATAAATGAGCTTGTACAACATCCAACACTGGGGTTTCATTTAACATTTTAGACATTGTAGGAGAAGAGCCGTTAGTCTAGATATCACCCCAATTTAAATCCTACATTAATCAAGCCACCCTCTGCCTCTAATGAAGTGAGTTGTAGCTCACAAAAGCTTATGCCTTTTAATAATAAAATTAGTTAGTTGGAAAAGGGCTACCAGATTCCTGATTTCACATTTAAATGTTCTAATTTTCAATTATCTGTTCAATAAGAATTGATCTATCACTGTTCAGACAAAATTACTGATTCTTTATTCTACTTCATGATTTATACTGTGTTGATTATTTCCATTCATATTTATACACTAAACGGATCTTAAAAATGCCTTGAAGTTTCAAAACAGTATAAGATATTTGTGTATGTAAAACTAACAAAATACTGGAAATTCTTATTTAACAAATTTAAAGGTAAAGGTAAGGTAAAGGTTCCCCCCGCACATTTGTGCAGTCGTGTCCGACTCTAGGGGCCGGTGCTCATCTCCGTTTCTTAGCCGAAGAGCCAGCGTTGTCCAAAGACGCTTCCATGGTCATGTGGCTGGCATGACGCACACGGAACGCTGTTACCTACCCACTGAAGTGGTACCTCTTTATCTACTTGCATTTGCATGCTTTCGAATTGCTAGGTTGGCTAGAGCTGGGGCGAGTGCGGGAGCTCACTCCGCACACAGGGCTAGGGTCTCGAACCGCCGAACTTGCGACCTTCCGATCGACATGCCTGGCGTCTTACCTGCTGAGCCACCACACCCTTTTAACAAATTTAGTCTTATTTAATTCTATGATGCTTGTAAATGCCTTGCTTATTCATCCTGTATTTTATTTTTATTTTTTGCCTCTTTTCTTTAAAAAAATGTTTAATAAAAATCCATCAAAAGAATTCTTGACACTGCAGGACTGACAGACTCAGGCGCTGTAGCCAATTACCAATGATAGGTTCCAACTTGGAAAACCTACAAACTATTTATGTAACCCTCTTTGCCCAGCAAACATTACTTTGGCTTACTCCGAAGCTTTACTTTCTGGCAGTATAAAAAGGGGCGTGGTGGCTCAGTGGGTAAGACGCCAGGCTTGTTGATCGGAAGATCACAAGTTCGGAGGTTCGAATCCCTAGCCCTGCGTGCGGAGTGAGCTCCCACACTAGCTCCAGCTCTTGCCAACCTAGCAATTCGAAAGCATGCAAATGCAAGTAGATTAATAGGTACCACTTCGGTGGGTAGGTAACAGTGTTCCGCGCGTGTCATGCGGCCACATGACCGTGGAAGCGTCTTCGGACAACGCTGGCTCTTCGGCTAACAAACGGAGATGAGCACCGGCCCCTAGAGTCGGACACGACTGCACAAATGTGCGGGGGGCACCTTTACCTTTACCTACCTAAAAACTCCAATCACTGATAAATGCTGTTCTTGTTGTCAGAACAAAGTTGAGATCTTTCCACATGTAGTTTTCCATTGTCCTTTTTACACCAGTTCAAATGCAATTACCTCTTAACAAAAACTCAATCTTTGATGAGGGAGAGATGGTCTGTTTCTTACCGCTCAGAATCCTACCATCACTAGTAGAGTTGCCAATTTTTTATCAGCAGTGATTTCTATAAGAAGGCATAAGATGTCTTAACCTTGGAGTAGGGACATTATGAAGGATTTTTATCCTTTATTTTGTTTTATCCTATTTTATTTTTTAGTTTTCATTTTTAGTTTATCTCTTTTTAGGTTTCATGTGACTGAGGCACTGCTTCTGTTTTATCTGACTACTGTACTGCTTCTGTGTTTCATTTTGCAGGTCATTCTCCATAATTAAACCAAATAAAGCGAGCAAGTACTACAAATATAATTTTTAAAAAAACAGAAAGATTATTCTCATGTCTTCTGAAAGGAAAAATGGAATAGAAACCAAACAATACATTAATTTTCAGCCAAAATAGTATGCAGAGGGAGGGAGGGAGGGAGGGAGGGAACAAATGAGAAGGCGGCCCTTTCGACAACAGCAACAAAAACTATTCAAACTTTTTTTTCCCCAGCAACATTTTTCTATGGGTGGCGAGAAAGAAAGAATGCAGTAATACTGGCTTAAGCCACAGAGATCAAAGATGAAGCATTAGAGCTTCTGTGCCAGCTGAAAGTTTTTTTCCTCATTACTCCTTGGGAACGAAAGGAAAAGAAAAAAGATTAAAAACTCTACAGCTCTATTAGTGTCTGATCTGACAGTGGGAAATGAACTACTTCTCCCCCCAGATTGGATTTTGCGGAGGAGGAGATAAAGGTCTACCTGTATGTTTGTAGAGGATTGGAAAAGGAACAGCAGAAAATACATTTTTTAAATTTTCTCCTCCTAAGCGAGAGAAAGGAAACTTAAGGAAAGGGAAGCAGGCAACAGGAAGAGGCCTGGGGAGAGAAGGCAACGCTCCCGGCCTACCTTGCAGGGTGGTTGGAAGAAGCCAAGAAGAACTATGGCAAGTCCTTTCACACCAACCCCCCGCGCCCGGCTACAGCTTTTCCTCCTATTTTTCTCACAGAAAGTGAACGAAAACGGGCCTTGGGAAAGAAAACGGTGCGGCTAAGGGGGTCGCAAACTGTCGGCCGCAGAAACATTTCTCCCTCTTATTGGGGGCGTGTGTGTGTGTGAAGAAGATAAGGTGGGAGGGGGAAATAGGGCAGGCGACCTCCTGGCCCACCTCGCAGGGCGGGCGTTTTGCGGGGGGCGGGGGGGTGGCGCTCCTCTCCTCTTCCCCCTCCCCTTCCTTTCCCGAGAGCCTTTGCGGGAGCTGAGGCGAAAGTCGCCTCCTCCTTCGGGCGAGGGCAGCGGGGGAGTGGGCGGCCCACCCACCGGGGGCCTCCACCTAAGGCCCCTGGGAAAGCCGGGGCCCAGGGGTCGCCGTTCCGGCCCCGCACCGTACCTGCGACGCGGCTCGGGCGCGGCGGCGGCGACGGTACCACAGCGGCGGCCCCGCCGGAACTCCCGGCCTGCGTCAGGTCGAGCCTCGACGACGCAGCCCCGCCAGCGGAGCGCCGAGCCATGGATCGGCCCGAGCGGCCGCCCTGCTGGAGAGGCGGGGCGAGAGGGAGAGAACGGTGGGTGGGTTACCGGGGCGACGGCCGGACGGCGCGTCGGGGCGTGGCTCCCTCCGGCGCAGGCAGAGCAGGCGGCGTGAGGCCTGAGCGTGTTCCGGCAGGGGGCAGCGTCGAGCCACGCTTGGCGGATCCGGGTTGGTTCTAGGATGGGGGACCACCAGGAGATCCCAGGAAGTCGAGAAAAGCGTCCTGAGGGAAGGCTGCTAGAAACCACTCAGGCATTACAACCAAGACAATTATACCAACAACAAGGGGCATTATTAGCATTTCCTCTGAGTTGGTGCCTCCTGTGTCGGGAAGGGCAGGGCAATGGAGGCTCTGTGGCCTTTCAGTTCCCTAGCTTGAGCCCTATTAACTGAGGCTGAGAGGAAAGAGAGTCCAGTGACATCTGGAGCAACAAAGCTTCACTAGGCCTGAAAACAGTGGGAGTTTGAATAAACATGCATGAATCATCATCAGTTCATTAATCATGTTTTATTTAATAAACCATGATTGGTTGGGTTCACAACATACTAAGTGTAACTTTAGTCTGTGGCCACAGCAAGAGGAGTGTACTTCAGGGTAGGCTAAGACTGCTAGATATGGGTGATTCTCTCCCGAGATCTGGGAGTCCTCTTTTAGTCTAAATATGAGTTATACCTCATATGATAAACTGTGGATTGACTGACCATGGTTTATTGAATAAACTCCAATTGGTTTCGTTCATGGGCTAAGTCAGATCCTCAGAACCCCTCAAATGACTTATGGCAGAGCTTTCCAAACTTTTCATGTTGGTGACACACTTTTTAGACATGCATCATTTTGCGACACACTCTTACAGCAGGGCACAAGGCAGGCACTAGGACCTGTGTGGAATCCTGGCAGGGCAGGTTTGGAGGCAGCCAGGCACAAGGCAGGCACTAGGACCTGCGTGGAATCACAGCAGGTTTGGAGGCAGCCAGGCACAAGGCAGGCACTAGGACCTGCACAGAATCCTGGCAGGGCAGGTTTGGATGCAGCCAGGCACAAGGCAGGCACTAGGACCTCCACGGAATCACAGCAGATTTGGAGGCAGCAGGGCACAAGGCAGGCACTAGGACCTGCGCGGAATCACAGCAGGTTTGGAGGCGGCAGGGCACAAGGCAGGCACTAGGACCTGCGCGGAATCACAGCAGGTTTGGAGGCGGCAGGGCACAAGGCAGGCACTAGGACCTGCGCGGAATCACAGCAGGTTTGGAGGCGGCAGGGCACAAGGCAGGCACTAGGACCTGCGCGGAAACACAGCAGGTTTGGAGGCAGCAGGGCACAAGGCAGGCACTAGGACCTGCGCGGAATCACAGCAGGTTTGGAGGCGGCAGGGCACAAGGCAGGCACTAGGACCTCCACGGAATCACAGCAGATTTGGAGGCAGCAGGGCACAAGGCAGGCACTAGGACCTGCGCGGAATCACAGCAGGTTTGGAGGCGGCAGGGCACAAGGCAGGCACTAGGACCTGCGCAGAAACACAGCAGGTTTGGAGGCGGCAAGGCACAAGGCAAGCACTAGGACCTGCGCAGAATCCTGGCAGGGCTCGGAGGCAGCAGCAGCTGCGACACACCCAGACACTGCAGCCGACACACTAACATGTCGCAACACAGAGTTTGGAAAGCTCTGGCCTAGAGCGTCTGCAAAAATCACATCAAATCTGCAGTCTCATTTGGACAGGTTGGAAGATTGGCTGAGAGGAACAACAGGTCAGAGCCAGCAGCATGACAGCAGCGAAAAAGGCTAATGCAATTCTGGCTGCATTAGAAGAAGGATGTCATGTGAAGGATGTCTTTATTTCCCGCTGCTCGAGTCCTGCCCTGGCGGGTGTGTGTGTCTATTGGAAATAAGGTGCCTTCGTGCTATAGGAAATCATAACACAAGATGGAAACTTGAGCACATTGCCTGTAGGCAATAGTTTTCTCATACACCATAATCCAGAGCTTTCCAAACTGTGTGTCGCGACACAAAAGTGTGTCGCCACACACAGTCTGGTGTGTCGCCACACAACCCGGAAGCGCTGATCATCATCAGCGCTTCCGGGTTTTCCCGCGGCGACACACCAACGGCGGTGCGTAAAAACCCGAAAGCGGCAGCAGCGCTTCCGGGTTTTTGCGCGCTGCCACAACGGCAGCACTTCCAGGTTTTCCCGCGGCGACACACCAACGGCGGTTGGTGTGTCGCCGCGCGAAAACTTTGGAAAGCCCTGCCATAATCCAACACCGACATCTGGATTTCCATAATTTGACATGGCTGTTTGCCTAGCATCCCTTCCAACACACCTTGGTAAATCCTGAAGGTTTAATTTGTTTCTAAAAACACAGCCTGCCTGCTCAAATTGGGAATGTGACACAGTTATGCCAACTTTTGAAAACCTGGGAACATTTATTCATCAGCCACTCAGGATAATTCAGAGACAAAGCTGGCATATTGCAGCAGGTAAAATACTGTGCATTTGAGAAAAAAAAAACAAAGCAAAATACGCAGATTTTGTTCTGAAATCTTTGCGAGCAGAAAATTCTGTCCCTTAAGGAGCTAGTTAGAAGTTGAAACAGGACAAGGTCTCCCAAATCTTCTTCTTTGAAATATTAGGACTTTATTCAGCAACCGTACAAAATTAGGGAAGAAAAGAATTGTAACTAAAAGTTGGCTGCAAAAATCTGGGCAGCCATGAGGTGCAGCAGAGAGGGACTTCTCGGGGTTGTCTGGACTTTGGCATTGTAGCTCGGGTAGCCCTAAACTCGGATGACAAGACGTTTTGGGGAAAAAAGTGCGTTTTAGGACTGGTTTTAAGAATTGTTGTAAATCATCCCTTCGGATTGTGGACAATTATGCCTTGAATTTGATTACTGTATACCCGTGATGCTTTGGGGTTTTGGATGTTGACTGAAAATCCAGCTCCATTCAGACAGATGAGTTCATCGAAAGCTGTCGCATTCTGACCGTACAATTCTCCATTCAGCACAACAATTTAACTCTCTGCCGACAAATGCTTCCCAAGACTTTCTCCCCCAAATTACCTCTTCCTGGAGTTTCTCCCATCCCAGGAAGGACTCATCTGAGATTGGAACCCTCTCTGCCTTTCTGAATTTCAGCTTCCTGCTATTTGAGGCGGCAAACGCCCCCAAACCTGGAACATCAGCCTGAAATAAGCTTAACTATTTTATCTTTAAAATCGCTCTAAAACCAAAGGGAAGAAAAGCCGAAAAATTCGGTCTCTGCCCTTGACATGCCCACCCCCACCCCCGCAGTTTGCATCAGAGTTCCCTAAATCCTCCCCCAAACTATTAAGTGTGGCTCCTGAGCATCAAACACTTTCCTCACCCCCAAATCAAGAAACAGGCTGGTAAGCAAAAATCGTCATTCTGCTGCGCTGTTCCTTAGGACTATTTCTTGGTTTTGTTTCACAAGCTTCATTTCTGCCGGAGTCTTTTATGGGATCGCTTGAGCCACTTCTGTGGCAGAGCAAAAGTCGGTTTCTGGGAAACCATCCGTGGCAGCCTGGTGGCCCTTCTCTCTCATGAGGTCTTCATGCCTGCGTCTTGGATGCTTAACGGAAGGGGCTTCCCCCCGCTGGGGTCAAAGAAGTCCATGCTGTCCTCGACTTCCACCGCAATTTGCCCTCCCGATTCTCTCTTCGTTGCGGTTTCTTCCTGCGACAGGGGAAGGTCCGCCTGCCCCCCGGACTCAGCAGTGACCGGGGTCTGCGGGTCATGGCCCGCATTGCAGATGCTGACGACGCAGCTCACATTGACGTGTGTTTTCCCACTTCCGGAAATCTCTGTTGAAAAAGAGAATAAAATGTTGGAAGTGGGAGGGAAGGGGTTAATTAGAATAGGACAGCCCCTCTATGCGTGTGCCCGAGTTCTAGGCACAGATTGCCCGGTTTTGGCACGGTGGATATAGCTAAAATGGCCACTGTGGTTCGTAAGCCGTGGTTTGTAAGGCTCTGCAAAGGTGGCTGCACTTTGGCTTTGTTGAGGAGTTCACTTTTTCTGGATTTTTTAAAAAAAACTTGCAAATCCCTGAGAATTTTTTAAAAACCTGCCCCATTTGCTTTATCTCTACAAGATACAGACTTGTTTGGCCTTCTCTGTAGTTTTCCATACAGGTAGTCCTCGACTTACGTCCACAATTGGGACCAGAACTTCTGTCACTAAGCAAGGCGTTCATTAAGTGAGTTGTGCCCAATTTTACGACCTTTTTTGCCACGGTCGTTAAGTGAATCCGGCTTCCCTGATTGACTTTGTTTGTTGGAAGCCAGCTGGGAAGGTCGCAAATGACGATCATGTGACCCCAGGACGCTGCAACCATACATGCTGGGTGCCAAGCGCCTGAATTTTGATCACGTGACTGCAGGGATGCTGCAATGGTCGTAAGTGCGAGGACTGGTTGTAAATCACTTTTTCCAGTGCTGTCATAACTTCGAACAGTCACTAAACAAATGGTCGTAAGTCAAGGACTGCCTGTATTTTATTCTGTTGGTCTCCCTTCCCCAGGCTATGCTGTTTCAGCTGTGCCAGCCTACAGCGCCAGCTTTGGCCAGCGAGCCTGCCTGGACCCCTTGCTGAAGATTCTTGGACAGTGTTTCTCAACCTCGGCAACTTTAAGATGGGTGGACTTCAACTCCCAGAATTCCCCAGCCAGCAATGCTGGCTGGGGAATTCTGGGAGTTGAAGTCCACCCATTTTAAAGTTGCCGAGGTTGAAAAACACTGTTCTAAGAGCTGCACTGGCTCGGCCCTGCCTGCTGTGACTCGGTGCCTGAGAAATGGAGCTGCCCCCCGATCTGACCCCACCAGGATCTTACTTGAGTCTGCTCTGCTATAGCACGGCCTGTCGTTCAGCGGCAGAGATCTCTGTTGAACGCTGTCCGCTTCCACCTTGGGAGCACATCTGTCGCCGGTTTCGCTGCCTTTGTCGGACCCGGAAGGGCTGTCCAAGACGCTGGAGGTGGACCTCTGCAAGAGGCTGTCCTTCTCCTGCCCCAGGGCCCTGGGGTCCTGAGGCCATTTGCCGGGAAGCTTTTCAGCAGATGGGAACGGCTGGAAGAGGAGGAGTGGTTAAGGTGCTGCGCTAGAAACCTGGAGGCTGAGAGTTCTACTCCCGCCTTAGGCATGGAAGCCGGCTGGGTGACCTTGGGCCAGTCCCTGTCTCTCAGCCCTAGGAAGGAGCCAATGGCAAACTAGGAGACTGAGAGTTCTAGTCCCGCCTTAGGCATGAAAGCCTATTGGGTGACCCTGGGCCAGTCACTCTCTCTCAGCCCTAGGATGGAGCCAATGGCAAACCGGGAGCCTGAGAGTTCTAGTCCCGCCTTAGGCATGAAAGCCAGCTGGGTGACCTTGGACCAGTCCCTGTCTCTCAGCCCTAGGAAGGAGCCAATGGCAAACCGGGAGCCTGAGAGTTCTAGTCCCGCCTTAGGCAGGAAAGCCGGCTGGGTGAACTTGGGCCAGTCACTCTCTCTCAGCCCTAGGAAGGAGCCAATGGCAAACCAGGAGGCTGTGAGTTCTAGTCCCGCCTTAGGCACGGAAGCCAGCTGGGTGACCTTGGGCCAGTCACTCTCTCTCAGCCCTAGGAAGGAGCCAATGGCAAACCAGGAGACTGAGAGTTCTAGTCCCGCCTTAGGCCTAAAAAATGGCTGGGTGACCCTGGGCCAGTCCCTGTCTCTCAGCCCTAGGAAGGAGCCAATGGCAAACCAGGAGCCTGAGAGTTCTAGTCCCGCCTTAGGCAGGAAAGCTGGCTGGGTGAACTTGGGCCAGTCACTCTCTCTCAGCCCTAGGAAGGAGCCAATGGCAAACCGGGAGCCTGAGAGTTCTAGTCCCGCCTTAGGCAGGAAAGCTGGCTGGGTGAACTTGGGCCAGTCACTCTCTCTCAGCCCTAGGAAGGAGCCAATGGCAAACCGGGAGCCTGAGAGTTCTAGTCCCGCCTTAGGCAGGAAAGCTGGCTGGGTGAACTTGGGCCAGTCACTCTCTCTCAGCCCTAGGAAGGAGCCAATGGCAAACCAGGAGCCTGAGAGTTCTAGTCCCGCCTTAGGCAGGAAAGCTGGCTGGGTGAACTTGGGCCAGTCACTCTCTCTCAGCCCTAGGAAGGAGCCAATGGCAAACCGGGAGCCTGAGAGTTCAGAGGCCCCTGGGCATCCCAGTGTCTGCAGAGCATGGAAAGGGAAGAGGGTACCCTTCCTTTTCCCATGGAGATAAAATGCTTCCGCATCTCCACCGCAGATGTGGCAACATGAAGCCAAGATCTCAGGCTGGGGAGCAAAGATCGCTATACCCACAGGAAGTGGGATGAAAGAGTAATTTGCATTTTATTGACCCCAACCCAGAGAGCTTGCTCTAGTGTAACCCCGCAGAGGTTAATAGGTAGCCAAGATGCTTAGCGGTATCTCCACTGGCAGGGGCCATCTCAGAATCACATCAGGTCACACCCCAACACAAGTTGCAGAAAGGGTATTGCCGTTAGTCGTCTGCTAAGGCGAGCGTGGTGTAGCGTTTTACAATATCTTGTTATGTTGCAAGCTGCCACCGGCCTAGACAACTTCATGCACATTTGATGGAATAAAATAAATAAACCTCCAGCGGAAGCGTGCTGTGAATTCCCCTGAGACCTGTTGAGTAGCCCGTCTTTAGCCAGGAACTGCTACGAACCAGAATTGCGGCCTTTGCACAATCCGCAAAGCTGCAAACAAGCAAAAGGCAGTAGACTTGAGCCGGGGTGCCTGCAGGGTCTGGTCAAAAGGTCAAGGTGGCAGTCCCAGCGCTGCCATTGAAGCCCTGCCTGATCTGTATGTGTTTTGCATAAAAAATAGTCAAGCTTTGTTCACACCCTATCTTGACTTTTTGACCATGCTCTGCAGAACCCCCTGGGTCATTCTCTGCCTGTGGGCATGCTGGGGGGGTGGGCAAGCAGCGGGTTGCCCACTTTCCTGGGGCAGGAGCCTCCACAGCAGGAAAGTAGAAGGGAGGCTCAGTTTAATTTGTGGTGCTTCTGACTACGGAGGCAAATGTTCAGGTTCTGCTTTACAGCTTCAAAGAGGTCAACACTCACCTGTTTTTTCTTGTCCCACGCGGGAATGCAGTTTCGGCCTGCCAGAGAGAAAATTAAAACTTTAGATTCAGAACTTCAGTTCAAGTCAGCACTGACTGAAAAAAAAGTCATTGGTAAAGAATTCTATCTGTCTAAGGTAAAGGTTTCCCCTGCACAGTCGTGTCTGACTCTAGGGGCCGGTGCTCATCTCCGTTTGTTAGCCGAAGAGCCAGCGTTGTCCGAAGACGCTTCCACGGTCATTTGGCCGGCATGACACGCGCGGAACGCTGTTACCTTCCCACCGAAGTGGAACCTATTCATCTACTTGCATTTGCATGCTTTCGAATTGCTAGGTTGGCAAGAGCTGGGGCTGGTGCGGGAGATCCCTCCGTCACGCGGGGCTAGGGATTCGAACCTCCGAACTTGCGATCTTCCGATCGACAAGCCTGGCGTCTTACCCGCTGAGCCACCACGCCCCTACCTTCTACCCTATAGCCCCCCCAGATTTTTAAAACTCCCAATAGCCAAAGCTTTCTGGGTGATTTATAGTAAACTTACTAAAAAAACCCCAGTAGGAATAAAAACACACAATAAAATCAGATACAATGCAAAATAAAGCACCATACAAGGCAGTAATTCAAAACCTAAAACAATACGAATCACCGTACCGTTAACAGTCCATTAAGAAGCCTGGGCAAATTCTCCTGGCTCCAAAACAATGCTAAGGTGGGCACCAGCTGAGCCACGGCGGGGAAAGCTGGTCACAAAAAAAAGCCACTTCCGTAAGCTAATGCAGGAGGTTGCTCTCCTTCACCCCTTTTATGCCCCCCTAACTTTCTCTGGGTAGATGGCTGAACTTCCAAATGAAACTCTGGATGGCCACCACCTCCCACTCTTATCCTGCGGGCCTCAGGGGCCAATGAGCAGAATCCGGGTGATCCTGGAACTGCATCTGCTCGCCGTGGCAGCATGCGTTTGAAATTACACAAATGCCATTTATCCTTGAGAGAGTGAAAAAACAAGTTCATCTTAAAGGCAACCTGTCCAGACTAGGAGCAAGATTGGAGAAGAACCTGCAGAAGGCCGTGGCTTCTGCAAGGGGGCTGATTTTACAGCTCAGTTGCCCAGCTTTGAAGAGAAAATGTAGTTTTCTGCCACAAAGCGGGACAAGGCAGTTAAAATGGTGCTGGGTATGCAAATTTCAGTCTGGTCATTTGGTTCCACTGTAGCTCCAAAAATGGTGGCACCTTTATTTATCACTTATTTAGTGTGAATGAAAAGAACCTTAACAGTTTTAGGTTCCTTTCAGTTAACTTTGCTCCAGGTTCTGAGCCCAGGGACCAGTTTTTGCAATATCAATTTATTTTATTTAAAACTGTAATAATAATTTAATAACAAGCCAAGAGAATCCTTCCATTCTGCTTTTTTAGGCCCAACTTACCACTTTTCCTAAAAGCAATGAAGCAGATTATGATTGCTAGCAGTAACGGAATAGCAATCATGCCAGCAATGCGGCCTGGAAGGAAAACCAAATGGCAAAAATGCACAGTTAGAATGACCAAGCAATGCTAAGAAATCGCAACTTTGGCCTCCCCCTCCCTGCCAGGAAACCTCGAGGTGGAGATGTCTGGAAACTTTGCACTCACAAAAAATAAAAGTGCTTGCAGCGGGGAAAATTGGGTTAGAAACAATGGAAATTCTGAGGGCGGGTTGGGCTCATTGCCGCAGTACTGTATCTAGGCTGTAAAAAATCCAGACAGCCACTAGATGGAAGCAGAGATACAATCGTTCTTTGTTACCATCTCATGTTGTCTTGATTTCTGCAGCCCAGCTATGGCATCTCTAGAACTGAGCTATATAATACATCGTCACCCAACCACATGGTTTATTTTTTACCATATTGTTATGATAATTTGTTCTGAGCCAGATATGGGCTGTCGGATGCAGTGACCACAATCCAGGGCATTCAGTGGCTGGCATCCCAGGTCTTCTCCAACCTGACCATGTGTAATGGGCTGTGAGAATCACCTTGAAGAAGAGGAGGAAGAGCTGCAGCCAAGGCAATGGACAGAGAAGAGGAATCTCAGTCCAAAGCAGAATGGAATTTGAGAAAGCATCTCTAGTTCTCTTGGACATAAAAGGAGGGAGGGGAGAGGCGCATTCAGACTTACAAGAATGATGTCAGCCCTTCAAGATAGACCAGACTAGGATGCCAGAGTTATGAATGCTAATACTACTTTATTATAATGTTACAGTAACAGAATCTTGCAAGTCTGAATGCGCTTCCCTCCTCCCTCCCTTTATCTTCATTAGAACTCGGGAGGGTCATGTCTGAGACGCTTTCTCAAATTACATTTCTGCCCCAGACTCAGATTTCTCTTCTCTGACCGCTGCCTTGGCTGCGGCTCTTCCTCCTCTTCTTCAAGGCGATTCTCGCAGCCCATTACACCTTGAGATGCCAGTGATTGAACCAGGGGCCTTCTACATGTAAGAGCTATGGGTGCTAAGAAACTGCCTTAGAACAACCCACCAATGCATCTCAGTGGTGAAGAACATGTAGCTGTTGAACTCCATCAGACAGGGATGATGGAAATTGGAGTTCAGTTCCTAGAGGGCTCGAATCCTGAAGGCTGGCAGATGATCTGCAGGTATCTTTCTCAGCCCTCCCTGTAGATGTTGCGGACGTTCTGCGTGACAAGCAGAAGTTCTTTCTCTAAACTAAACCACCTTTCTCTAGACAGGGTGAAGACGCCCAACTCCACAATTTCATTCCCTCTTGCTCACCAGTGTCTACTGTCGGATCCTGCTTGACGCGGAGGGTTGGGCTTCTGGTACCAACGTGCCATGGTGGCATTGGCCTCTTTGTGGTGGCTGTGAGGTGCGGAGTTGTTGTTCTGAGGTCAACACGCCCACCTGAAGTGCGACAAACGGTGTTGCTGGAGCTGTTTCCGGGAACGAGCACCAATTTACAGCTGTAGCGAAAAACGACCAAAACAAACGAGTGAGAAAAGCGATCTAACTTCAGGTGTTTCCAGGCAATATCTGTTGTGCAAATGTGAAATGTTTATGACACACCTTCCACCCTTTTTCTTAGAAAATAAACATGATTTAATGTTTATTAAGATGCTCGAGGCGTTTTCAGGGTATTTCTAGGTACTGCGTCTAGAAGTCAACTTCCCTTTGGATGCAGTGCCAATTTTTTTTTTAGCATTTCTGTTTTTTAAACTCTCTCCTTTAAGGAGAAGCTGGCAGGGGAGTGCGGTAGTGTGGTGAGATGGCCAAGAGCCGTGTGTGAATGTCCTGTTTACCGCTGCACAGCCCCGTCCCCAGGAATCTGTAGCCACCCTGTTTTTCCGTGTTTCCACTAAATACCAAGGAAAGTTTATCCGAGGGAATTTGTATGAGCGGATTCTCCCTTGGCTCAAGACGCTGATTGCTGTTGTGTAAAGAATGCCATATCTAAGAGGGGCCTGGCTGCCCTCCAGAAGATACAGATTTCCTGTTTTCCCCCAAATGTGAAAGAAAACAAGCAGAAGAAGTTAACTGCTTCGACTTCCCTATAGGTCACAGTGGAAAGCCAAAAGCAGCGTTTGCGTCAGAATTCTTCGGCTGTCGCCTTAACGCTTTCCCCGACCGATCTTCCTAACCAGAGCTCAGAAGAACTCGTTCCTTGCACCGTTATTTCCACTCCTGACTGCTGAGCATCCCAACAGAAATCCGCCTTATGGGCTTGTTTCTAATGGGCAAGGATGTCCAGCCAAGGGGCTACTGAAGGATGCCAAGTGGGTGATACAAAGCAGCAGCGACCCACAAATAATCTTTAAGCTTTTGTTCAGTGTGTTTGGTTTTCTGCTGTTAGGAAAAGAGAAAGAGAATAAAGGACATTGCAGTCACTCCCCTACCAGGGCTGTCCCCAAGAAAGGTCAAAAAAGTTAAGATGGCGCCCACAACCATGCCATCAAAGCCCCACCAGTTTTTTACCTAGCCAACAGCAGTCCCTTAAAACCCTGGATGTGCCAGGGGGAAGGTGGGAGCCAAATGCCAACAGAAGCATCATCATCATCATCATCATCATCTAAATTTGTACTGTACAGGTAGTCCTCGACTTACAACCATTCATTTAGCGACTGTTCGAAGTTACGACGGTGCTGAAAAAAGTGACTTACAACTGGTTCTTGCACTTACGACCGTCGCAGGGTCCTCCCGGTCACATGATCAAAATTTGGGTGCTTGGCAACTGGCATGTATTTACAACAGTTGCAGCATCCCAGGGTCACATGATCACCATTTGCGACCTTCCCAGCTGGCTTCCAACAAGCAAAGTCAACGAGGGAAGCCGGATTTGCTTAACCACCACGTGATTCACTTAATGACCGTGGCAAAAAGGTCGTAAAATCGGGCACAACTCACTTAACAACCACCTTGTTTAGCGACGGAGGTTGCGGTCCCAATTGTGGTTGTAAGTCGAGGACTACCTGTACACCACCTATCTCCCAAGGACTCCTGATGCTATCACAATAGAAGTGATGTGACGTGTGTTCTTAAGACAGGGGTCATGATGCAAATTTGCATCAGTTGCACAATGGGGTCATGTGTGTGCCTCCTGTTGACATCATCATGGAGTGTGACAGGGACCTGTGTGCCCAGACCTTATCGGTGGCAATGGTGTAAGGACAGTGAAAAGCAATTGCTTCCTAATTCTATCCACAGGAATTCAGGTTTTACTGTGTACATCGCTATTTTAGCTCAACGCAGCCACGATAAGCCACTAAAAAAGTAAGTGGACTGCATCTGTCTCGGCTGGAACTCCTGAATGGTTTTCATGGAAGTTTTGAACTCATTTACTAGAAAGCCCTGATACAATTATTATTGCAGCTCTACAGGTAGTCCTCACTTAATGACCACAATAGGCACCGGAAAACTGGTCATTAAGCGGTACAGTCATTAAGTGAGTCACCACATGACCGGACCCGATTTTACGACCATTTTTATGACCGTCCTTAAGTGAATCCAACTTCCCTAATGGACGTTTTTTGCCGGAAACTGGCAAAAAAGGTTGCAAATCGTGATCACGTGACTGCAGGACGCTGCAACGGGTCATAAATGTGAGCCGGCTGCCAAGTTCCCAAATTGCGATCACGTGACTGCGGGGATGGTTCAACGTTTTACGATGGTCGTAAGTGTGAGTACAGGTCGTAAAGCACTTTTTCCGAGGCCGTCATAACTTCGGACCATCATTAAACAAATGGACGTTGAGCGAGGACAACTTGTATATTCCTTCCCCTCTTAGTACCCCACTGGGTTATACTTGCTAGTAGTATTAAATACTTGCAGTTTGATAGGAATTTGCAGCCCTGATTTGGCGGGTCTAACTGACGTATTGTGATTTTTCCTGCAAGGGTTTAACAGGATTCTTTTCCCCAAAGCTCATGATAAACAGTGTGACCCCAGACTTACGTCCTGTGTGGGGTGCAGACAGCCTTGTGAGACTCAAGGTCAGAAAACGTGCCCGGTCTGCAAGGGGCACACGCCACGTCCGTTTTTCTCGTGCCTGCAAACAAATGAGCATTGTCAAAGGGTTGTGACTGGCCAGTTAGAGAAACGCAGAGGGAGAGGAAAGGAAAACGCTTTAAAAGTTGGACAGACATTTTGGAGCCAAGAAATGCCCGTCTTTCTGGAAACAGAACAGTATGGGAAATCAGGAACATTCAGGGGGAAAACGTTGACGACTGGAATGCAATTCCCTCCTCCCTCAAAGGTTTCCAGTCTTCCTATCTCTACTCAAATAGCACATCAGGAGTAATTCTGGCATTACTCCTGATGTCAGAATGGGACCATCCTGCCCCCCAGGAGGGATGGTGGAAGAAGAGCTCGAGGAGGGTGTCCTTGTCCCAAACCAGGATCCTCAGCTCTCCAGCTTCAGCACTACTGTGCTAGCAATATTTTCCTTCATCATCTGCCAGCTTTCCAGCTTGAATTCTCGATCCAGAGATCTGGCCTGCAATAGTTTGGGCCATCATGAGCACCAGTGTCCGGTTCTGACCCACTGAGCGCCATGATCCTCTGGCTTCACAACTGGATCAATTTCTCTCCGGAGTGATAATATTGCCTAAACTCCTATTTTCTTCTCTACGCTGATCCTAAGATTTTTAACACCTCCCACTGATTTCTGAGCCTTGGAACATCCAGCCCTCTTCAGGATATTTAACCTACTTTTGTCTATTTTTTTAATGATTATGTGCCATCAAGTCATTGTTGACTCTTAGCGACATAGATGGATGTTCTCCATGACGATCTGTCCCCAACCTGTTCTTTCAAGTCTCCCAACGGTGCACTCGTCCCCACTGTAACTGAGTCCATCCCCCTTGCTGGTGGTGCTCCTCTTCTTCTCTTCCTTCCACCCTTCCCAGCATCAGAGCCTTCTCCAGAGAGCTGGGTCTTCACATCATGCATCCGAACTATTTGAGCCTGGTCATTTGTTCTTCAAGTAAAATCTCTGGATTGATTTGTTTAAGGATCCATTTGTTTGTTTCCTTGGCTGTCCATGGTATTCTCGGGAGTCTTCTCCAACACCAAAGTTCAAAGGCGTCAATGATCTTCCTGTCCTGCTTCTTCAAAGTCCAACTTTCACTTCCATACAGTGTGACAGGAAATACCATGGCTTGCACGATTCTGCTCTTTTCGACTCTCCCTAAACCTTGGGCCTTAGAGTTGACTTATACTCAACTCATGCTCAAGCTGTAAAATTTCTTTAGACCAATCTTTGGACTGATCCTCTGGGACCCTAATCCAGCTGCCTAGATTGCTTCTTGTCAAATCCCGTGGGTGATTCAACCAGCTTTCCAGTAGTTGAGCCAAAGTCCTGCTTGTTCAGTCCAGGTAAGGTAAAGGTAAAGGTTCCCCCCGCACAGTTGTGCAGTCGTGTCTGACTCTAGGGGCCAGTGCTCATCTCCGTTTGTTAGCCGAAGAGCCAGCGCTGTCTGAAGACGCTTCCACGGTCATGTGGCCGGCATGACGCGCGCGGAACGCTGTTACCTCCCCACCGAAGTGGTACCTATTCATCTACTTGCATTTGCATGCTTTCGAATTGCTAGGTTGGCAAGAGCTGGGGCGAGTGCAGGAGCTCACTCTGCACGCAGGGCTACGGATTCGAACCTCCGAACTTGTGATCTTCCGATCGACAAGCCTGGCGTCTTACCCGCTGAGCCACCACGCCCCATCTCAGTCCAGATACCTCTTTGGAAATCCTAAATCTGGAGCAAAAGCTGCTGGGTTGGCTAATGTCCCACAGTCACTGCCCTTTCCTGTCCTTTTGCAAACTTCCTTTTCTGTCCTGATGTACGTACAGAAATAACACGCCGAGGCTTGGAATCGAGTCTCTAGTGTTTATTTGCTTCCTACTTACAGAATCCTGCTAAACTAAAATGGCTTGAAGAATCCCAGAGACATAAGCTCCGTCTAGGGCGGAGCTTTCCGGAGGCGTTTGGGAGATAAGGCCAAGGCTTTCGAACTGCGCGCGCGTTTCCCTTCCCTGAGGGAGCTCCCCCCACCGCTGTCCTGTATCGCCCTGACATTTTCCCATCAATAAACCTTGTGCATTCACGTTTGCGCCATGTGGGGATCAGAGAGTCCACTCCAGATTTCTACGGCCCTGCAAGGTTTTGCTCGAGTTTCTTGACCCCATCAGCTCCTTTCTGTGTGGGAGGGCTGTCCAGCCTCTTGGCCACATCCAAGGAGGGAATCCAACTATCTTTCTGGGCTATTTGTTCCACAGCTGAACTGACTGCTCCACTGAAATCTGCCTTCATGTATCTTAAGGCCATTATGACATATGGGTATATGTGTATCTGCTTATCTTTCTTAAAGAGGTTGTTGCTGTTGTTGTTGTTCAGTCGTTTAGTCGTGTCCGACTCTTCATGACCCCATGGACCATAGCACGCCAGGCCTTCCTGTCCTCCACTGTCTCCCGGAGTTTGCTCAAGTTCATGTTCATTGCATCGGTGATGCTATCTAACCATCTCATCCTCTGCCGTCCCCTTCTCCCTTTGCCTTTCCCAGCATCAGGGTCTTTTCCAGTGAGTCCTCTCTTCGCATTAGGTGGCCAAAGTATTTGAGCATCTGTCCTTCCAATGAGCAGTCAGGGTTGATTTCCTTTAGGATTGACTGATTCAACCTCCTTGCAGTCCAAGGGACTCTCAAGAGTCTTCTCCAGCACCACAGTTCAAAAGCATCAATTCTTCGGCGCTCAGCCTTCCTTATGGTCCAACTCTCAGAGCCATACATTACTACTAGTTTGTACTCTTAAAGAGGTACAGAAGAATAAATAATACATGTACATGGATTATGGATTATGGATGACCTCTGGCGGGAGCGGGATGGAGGTAGTGCATCCATCCTGGCTCTCTTGGATCTCTCAGCAGCTTTCGATACCATCGACCATGGTATCCTTTTGGGGCGGCTTAGGGAGTTGGGGGTGGGCGGCGTAGTTTTGCGCTGGTTCACCTCCTTCCTCCGGGGCCGCTCCTAGTCGGTGGTGATAGGGAAGGAGAGATCCAACCCCCGTTCGCTCCTATGCGGGGTGCCGCAGGGCTCGGTTCTCTCTCCTCTCCTGTTCAACATCTACATGAAACCGCTGGGCGAGGTCATCCGACACTATGGGATGAGGTATCATCAGTATGCGGATGATACTCAATTGTATATCTCCATCCCTGGTGAAGTAACTGATGCAGTGTCCACCCTGTCCCAGTGCCTGGGGGCTGTGAGGGCCTGGATGGGGAACAACAGGCTTCAGTTGAACCCTGGTAAGACCGAGTGGCTGTGGATTGATGGCTTAGCGTCTTCTGGGAAATTATCATCTTTGGTTCTCGATGGGGTAGCACTACCCCGTTCAGAACCGGTGCGGAATCGGGGGGTTCTTCTAGACTCACGACTCCTGCTCGAAGAGCAGGTGGCAGTCGTGGCTAGGAGGGCTTTTGCGCAACTTTGGTTGGTGCGCCAGTTACGCCCATTCCTGGAACGCGATGCCCTCCGTACAGTCACTCATGCTCTCGTCATCTCCCATGTAGATTATTGCAATGCGCTCTACATGGGGCTACCCTTGAAGACTATCCGGAAGCTTCAGCTGGTGCAGAATGCGGCCGCGCGGGCAGTATTGGGTGCCCCAAGATCTGCACATGTAACACCGTTGCTCCGCGAGCTGCATTGGGTGCCGGTTTGCTTCCGGGTACAATTCAAGGTGTTGGTTATCACCTTTAAAGCCCTACATGGCATGGGGCCAGAATACCTGAGGGACCGTCTTATCCCCATGTTATCGACCCGCCCCACCCGGTCATCCAGAGCGGCCCTGCTACGTACCCCATCAATTAGAGAATGTCATCTGATGGGGACTAGGAGGCGGGCCTTCTCTGTAACAGCACCCACTTTATGGAACAGCTTGCCCCCAGAGTTGAGACAGATCTCCTCCCTCCCGACCTTTAGGAAAGAGCTGAAGACCTGGTTCTGCCGCCTGGCATGGGAAGGAGGAAGGGATAGCTCCTCATGGAGATGGCTAATCCCATAATTTTAATGTCCTTCTTTTAACTAATACCCATCTGGATTTATAATTATTTTATACTGCTGTAATTTTATGTATACATTTTAACTGTTGTCCGGTAAACCACCCAGAGTCCCCTGATTCGGGAGATGGGCGGGGATAAATTTAAATAATAAATAAATATAGTGAAGACACCCCCCCAAACATCTAGCTGTTCAACAATGGAAAGGAGGTGGGTCAAATTCCTTTTTGTAATGGTACTGTATGTGGGAAAGACCTTGGGAGACCGGGCGAAGAGACGCTGCCTAGGGAATGGTCAGATAAGAGGGAGCATAGCCCTCAGCTGGATAGTGGGGGGGGGGGCAAGAGGCTCAGAAGGGACCCTCCCTAGTTTCTCGGGCTGTAAAGGAGACGGCGGGAGAATTGTACTTTCAGACTTGCAAGATTGATGTCAGCCTTACCAGGTTGACGAGACAGGAAACCCAACCAGATGAAATAATTCTACTTTATTGTAAGGCTACATTAACAGAATCTTGCAAGGCTGAAAGTGCAAATCTCCCCCCGTCTCCTTTACAGCCTGAGAAACTAGGGAGGGTCACTTCTGAGCCTCTTGCCCTGCCCACATTCCAGCTGTGGGCTCAGCTGCCTTTTATCTGACTGTTCCCTTGGCAGCGCCTCTTGGCTCCGTCTCCCAAGGTCTTTCCCACATTCCATTGCAAGCTTGACTCCTGGTGGCTTCAAGACACTTCCACACCGTTTTCTTGATGCGATATGGAAGTGATTTGACATTGCCTCTTCCGGAATGGTTTTCAGTTTCCCGGTCTAGCCGGAAGGACACTTCCATCTGAGCATGAATCAGCCTCACCTCCCTTAGTTTCTGCATGCAGACAAAGTCCACTAAATACAGCTCAGCCCGACAGGTATCTGCTTGGTAGCCCTTTGATCCTGGGGCAATGTGCAAATTCGCCAGGGAGGGGATGGCATGGGCTGGCTCCCCCAGGGACCAGGGCACAACTGGGATGCCAAAACTGAGAAGGATCTCATTCTAAGAAGCAGCCCCCGCCAATTTGCCTTGGGTGGCCTGTCTGACCTTTTCTTATGCTCGGGGCTCTCTGGTGAGAAATGGAAGCTCTTGATCCACAAGGAGTTTTGGTGTTTTTCCCCCAATACCTCATTTCTCAGGGGGTGATGCTCTCATCTAATGGACATCCGAGATACATCAGGCATGGAAAGATAATCCGGTTAATTCTCTCCCCTTTGCTTTTTTTCGGACAATAAATCAGGGTCAGGGTATCAATGGGATTCAGACCAGAAGCAAAGTGTGGGTGGGTGGGTGTGCAGAAAGACTGAGAGAGGAAAAAGGCTAATATTGAATTATGAAGAACCTGCTGAGTTTTTGAGCACTGCTGTGGCTGATTTCTTTTAGCAGCTGTTTGGAGTTTATACTTGCATTTCCAAGTAAGGATTTAACCCTTATTTTTCGGGGAAAATCAGTGATATAAGAGTTTTATTCAAAGAAATAGATATTTGTCTTCTCTTTCTCACCAATCTGCTAGTCAAGAAAACATGAGTATAGCATATGCAGATGAAACGTTTTGCAACTGATGGATCCTTCTGCAATGCCAATAAACTTGGTCTTTTCAGACAGCCACTGGTAGCCTTCCAACTTGTAGGATCCAGAAGCGTTACTGCAGAGCTTTCCAAACTTTTCATGTTGGTGACACACTTTTTAGACATGCATCATTTCACGACACACTCTTACAGCAGGGCACAAGGCAGGCACTAGGACCTGCGCGGAATCACAGCAGGTTTGGAGGCAGCAAGGCACAAGGCAGACACTAGGACCTGCACAGAATCCTGGCAGGGCAGGTTTGGAGGCAGCAAGGCACAAGGCAGGCACTAGGACCTGCACGGAATCACAGCAGGTTTGGAGGCAGCCAGGCACAAGGCAGGCACTAGGACCTGCACAGAATCCTGGCAGGGCAGGTTTGGAGGCAGCCAGGCACAAGGCAGGCACTAGGACCTGCGCGGAATCATAGCAGGTTTGGAGGCAGCAAGGCACAAGGCAGGCACTAGGACCTGCGTGGAATCCTGGCAGGGCAGGTTTGGAGGCAGCCAGGCACAAGGCAGGCACTACGACCTGCACGGAATCCTGGCAGGGCAGGTTTGGAGGCAGCAAGGCACAAGGCAGGCACTAGGACCTGCACGGAATCACAGCAGGTTTGGAGGCAGCCAGGCACAAGGCAGGCACTAGGACCTGCACAGAATCCTGGCAGGGCAGGTTTGGAGGCAGCCAGGCACAAGGCAGGCACTAGGACCTGCGCGGAATCATAGCAGGTTTGGAGGCAGCAAGGCACAAGGCAGGCACTAGGACCTGCGTGGAATCCTGGCAGGGCAGGTTTGGAGGCAGCCAGGCACAAGGCAGACACTAGGACCTGCGCGGAATCACAGCAGGTTTGGAGGCAGCCAGGCACAAGGCGGGCACTAGGACCTGCGCAGAATCCTGGCAGGGCAGGTTTGGAGGCAGCCAGGCACAAGGCAGGCACTAGGACCTGCGCACAATCACAGCAGGTTTGGAGGCAGCCAGGCACAAGGCAGGCACTAGGACCTGCGCACAATCACAGCAGATTTGGAGGCAGCCAGGCACAAGGCAGGCACTAGGACTTGCGTGGAATCCTGGCAGGGCAGGTTTGGAGGCAGCCAGGCACAAGGCAGGCACTATGACCTGTGCAGAATCACAGCAGGTTTGGAGGCAGCCAGGCACAAGGCAGGCACTATGACCTGTGCAGAATCACAGCAGGTTTGGAGGCAGCCAGGCACAAGGCAGGCACTAGGACCTGCGCAGAATCCTGGCAGGGCTGGTTTGGAGGCAGCAAGGCACAAGGCAGGCACTAGGACCTGTGCGGAATCACAGCAGGTTTGGAGGCAGCAAGGCACAAGGCAGGCACTAGGACCTGCGCAGAATCCTGGCAGGGCTGGTTTGGAGGCAGCAAGGCACAAGGCAGGCACTAGGACCTGTGCGGAATCACAGCAGGTTTGGAGGCAGCCAGGCACAAGGCAGGCACTACGACCTGTGCGGAATCACAGCAGGTTTGGAGGCAGCCAGGCACAAGGCAGACACTAGGACCTGCACAGAATCCTGGGAGGGCTGGTTTGGACGCAGCAAGGCACAAGGCAGGCACTAGGACCTGTGCAGAATCACAGCAGGTTTGGAGGCAGCCAGGCACAAGGCAGGCACTAGGACCTGTGTGGAATCGCAGCAGGTTTGGAGGCAGCCAGGCACAAGGCAGGCACTAGGACCTGCACAGAATCCTGGGAGGGCTGGTTTGGAGGCAGCAAGGCACAAGGCAGGCACTAGGACCTGTGCGGAATCACAGCAGGTTTGGAGGCAGCCAGGCACAAGGCAGGCACTAGGACCTGTGCTGAATCACAGCAGGTTTGGAGGCAGCCAGGCACAAGGCAGGCACTAGGACCTGCGCGGAATCCTGGCAGGTTTGGAGGCAGCCAGGCACAAGGCAGGCACTAGGACCTGCATGGAATCACAGCAGATTTGGAGGCAAGGCACAAGGCAGGCACTAGGACCAGCGTGGAATCCTGGCAGGGCTCGGAGGCAGCAGCAGCCGCGACACACCCAGACACTGCAGCCGACACACTAACGTGTCGTGACACACAGTTCGGAAAGCTCTGCGTTACTGGTTTAGTACCTATCGCCCCAGGATTTTCAAACAGACCTGGATCTATCTCTCGCCCAACCCTGTTTTGCAACGTAGCAAGAAAACTCCCTTTCTTTTGTGCTGTGTGTTGCCGGCAGGCCCAAATAGTGGCTCCAGACTTACCCGCTTGGACAACTCCGTAGCCCTTCTGGCACTTCCGGTACGGCTGACAATTGTAGCATTTCTCAGATACGAAGGAGCTGCAAAAGTGCTCAGCTGGACACCAGCAGGCTCTGTTTTGTGTCCTGGTGCATTTCTTCTCCTCCACAAATCCTAGTTTCAGAAGAAGGGATGGCTGTTAGGGGGCAAGAGGCTGGCTGAAAAGGGGGCACCGGGTGGGTCGAGCGGGAGGGAGGCCGAGGGGTCCCGCTCCCTTCACTCTTGTGAGCTCTTGTGTGTGGGAAAGACCTTGGGAGATGGGGGTGAAGAGACGCAGCTGCCTAGGGAACGGCCAGGTAAGAGGGAGCTGAGTCCGCAAAGAGGCCGTTCCTCAAGCAGTCAAACCTCCCCAAACGGTCAGCCTGGATGATGATGACACGCAGGTCCTCCAAACTCAGCAGTTACTGTCCTCGGATTTCTTCCCAAACCAGGGAGAGACAGAAACATGAACAAAAACTTACATATAGATGCACAGATAGAGAAAATTTTTATTTATTTGTGTCTCTGTCTCTCCCTGGTTTTGCTGACTTTTGGTCTCGTTTGGGCCAGTTAACTGCTTTTGAGGTTTGCTGATGTTTAAGAAATAAACCTCAAACTCTATTTTTGCTAGGTGAACGGAGTGGGGCGGGCGTGTGCATGCTCTGATCTGGATAGAGCAGTGTTTCTCAGCCCTGGCGAGTTTAAGATGGGTGGACTTCAACTCCCAGAATTCCCTAGCCAGCAGACTTCCTCCTCCTCTCCTCCTCCTCCTCTTTTATTGATGCTTAAGTCTTGCTAGCTGCCCTGAGTGAGGCAGGAACACTAGAAAGGGAAACAGCAAATTCCCATGGTCCCCTGCTTACCTTCTTTGCAACGTGGTGAACAACTGAAGCACAGTCTGGCTCGGCTCCAGGTCGTGGTGTACAAGCCTTCCTTGCACTCGACGCATTGCGTGTTGACACTGTTGTTGCAACTCTGGAGGAAGTGAAACCCTGCAATGGAAAAGAGGAAAATCGGGCATCAAAGAGTGTCTGGCAGTAGAATTAGATTCAGCAGAATCTGCTTGGGGAGATTTGGGGTCTCTTCCCTTCCAAGTTCGGGCAGTCATCATCACCACCACCACCACCACATTTTTCTTTTCTTTCAAATCAACTGAAAGTGGAATTCACTTTATTTGGCAGCGCCCATTCCTCTGTCTAAAATTTTAATGGTATTGTTTACTTAGAAACACCCCCTGCTTAATAAGAATAACTGCCATCTTTATTGGAAGAATCATTTGGTTTGTGGCGCTCTAAATCAGCCAGCTCTCATTCATTTGCAAGGCATTTTGTAACTGATGATTAATTGGCCGGTTCCCGTTCCATGATTCTGAGGCACTCAGCATTTAACTCTCAGCAGAAAGTACTGTAGGTGTTAAACAGTAAAACACTGTGAAAGAGCAACACTTCTCCACTACTGAACAGGAAGCAAATGGAGGCAGAGGTGGCGAAGAAACAACTTCTAACCAGAGATATCTTTGTCGTAAAAGTCCCTCCTTGGGTTTTGCCAGGTCACTTAAAAGGATCAGACGATGGGAAAGACAGATCGGCCTTAAAGGGGTGGGGAATTTTGTGAGGTCATTTCTGCACAGGCCTGCTGAGATCATCTACCGAGTTCAGGGGAAGTTTGGACATTAAGCAGACCAAGATGAGACGCAGAGACTTCAGGATTTCCCCCCCCAGCCTCTGATAATTGATTTCTTTGCTAACATGTTGCCCTCGCTCCCTTCTCTGTATATTTCATTTACAAGAAGCTTCAAGGAAAGATTTGTGGGGCATCTTCCACTTTCATGTTAAACTGTTTTCGTATCTTTCAAATTTTTCTTTTTGCATGTGGGGAGAATTTCAAAGATGCCGATCTCCGCAGCAGGCTGTCCTGAAAAATGTAGGCCACAGGACTGGAATTTGTTGGAGAATTTCCAGTGCCAGGATCTGGAATGGATCACCTCGGGGGAAGAAAATGAGGTTGCCTGGTTTTTCATATTCTTCCTGCATTTGGTTTGAACATGGCGTGTTTCCATATTGGCGCTCTGCTCTGCAGGCAGAAAATTCTAGGTTTACGGGCCAGCATCCTCCGGAAGAGCTGAGAACGACCCTTGCCTGAATCTAGGGGGGCCCATCAGCCGCCACTGAGGACAACATTGTGCTCCGAGTCAGGAATGCAAACTTGCACCCTTTTCTCCATTCAATAGCCCCCCTCCCCCCAGGAGCTTGATTTGATTTAATGTCAGTGTCAATGCCATTAAAATAATTGCATGCAGATCCTACTATCTCCCCCCATGTATTTAATATTGTCTGCCTTCTGGCACAAAAATACTGTTTGGTAGCAATTTTGGGAAGGGCCAAGATTTCCAGGGGCACAATGCCTGGGTGCTGTCATGCCGAGTGCTTATTCCTGTTCTGCGCCTCCCATGCGCCTTTAAGCCAAAAAGGCAGGAAACAGAACGGCTTCCTGAAGTAGCTGCACAATCCAGACTTCAGTGCAATTTGTTCGGCTCAGCGACACGCCTGGCCCTTAGCACCCTACCTGGAGGACATAAGCTGCAACATTTGTTGATGTTTTCTTCGTAGTATTCTCTGTCCGGGTTGAGGCACTGAGACTGGGACGGGGTGTAAGGCAGCACATGTGCCTACAGAAATCAGAAGAGAAATTAGTTTGCAAGCAGATGAGTTTGCCCACTGCCCACCACTCCCTCCCCAGCTGCCAAGAAGCAAGAGGAAATTTCTCCACAGAGCAAAAAACTGTCTTATCCTTCCTTTCCATTTTCCTCTTTCTTTTCTTCTTTCAAGGACTGGTTTCTGGTTCGGATCTTCTTCCCCCAAAGAAAGATTTGTGTATACTTCTGGAAACTTATCAGAAACTTCTTGTGACGCCCTCGATCCGTTGACTATTAAATCAGGGTTCCTGACACAAGCTCCTCAGGGATATGAAGGAGTCTTTATTAAAGCCAGTGATCCATTGCACGTTAAAGACTCGAGTGAATAAAATTCCCGCAACCAACAGTTTAAGAATCTCCAAGTTCCCCCCCAAAACCGGGATTCGCAGCTCGGTCGCCCTTCCCTTCGTCTCTCAGTTTTCAGGTCTTTCTGGGTCCAAATCAACTAACGGGGTGATATCACCCTATCCTGGGTGCTGAATCGCTCGGCACGATACTTTGATTAACATGTTTTGATTAACATACTTTGATTAACATGTACTTTGATTAACCGCCCAGAGTCCCCCGGTTTGGGGGAGATGGGTGGTAATAAATTTAAATAATAAATAAATGTTTGCAGTTCTGTGAATACATCAAAGCCCCATCGCCAGCATCCTCCCCTACTTTAAACGACCCTGTGAGTTTAACAGCCTGGCGGGGTGTTCCTTCCTGGCGCCATGGCAGGATGGCATGGATGACATCCTGACACTTCCGATACCTCCTCCCTTGCTTCCTGATGCATCTCTCCTGGCCCCTATCTAGTCACTGTCCATTTGCTTTGAGAAAAGTAATGGGCACCCTTTGAGGCAGAGCTTTCTAAACTTTTCATGTTGGTGACACACTTTTTAGACATGCATCATTTCGCGACACACTCTTAAAGCAGGGCACAAGGCAGGCACTAGGACCTGCGCGGAATCCTGGCAGGGCTCGGAGGCAGCAGCAGCCACGACACACCCAGACACTGCAGCCGACACACTAACGTGTCGCGACACACAGTTTGGAAAGCTGTGAGGGGTCAGGAGCCACAATGCAGCTTCTGGAGAAGCTGTCCGGTCCCAGCGCAGCATCACCTGGAAAGGTGTGGTGCTGGGGGCCAGAGGTGGCCTGTGGCTAGCCCCGCCCATCTATTAGGAGTGTTGCTTTGCACTGCACAGCTCCAAGGCTCAAGCCCCAGAATGTCCAAGCAGGGAATGACCACAGACTCTGCCTAAGATGCTGGAGATCTGTAAGCTTCAGCCAGTGAGGAGCAAGTCCCAGTGGTTCTCAGACCAGATACAGGCAGTCCTCGCTTAACGACCATTCGTTTAGCGACCGTCCAGAGTTATGACGGCGCTGAAAAAACCAACTTACGACCGTTCCTCGCACTTACGACTGTCATAGCGTCCCTGCAGTCACATGATCGTGATTCGGGCACTTGGCAACCATCGTGCATTTACAACGGTTGCAGTGTCCCGCGGTCACATGACCGCCATTTTTGACCTTCCCAGCCGGCTTCCGATAAGCAAAATCAATAGGGAACCATGTGGTTCGCTTAACGACCATGTGGCTTGCTCAACGACCACGTGATTTGTTTAATGACCGGAGCAAAAATGGTCGTAAAATTGGGTCCGGATTCGCTTAACAACCACATCATTTGGCGACCTAAATTCCGGTCCCAATTGTGGTCATTAAGTGAGGACTACCTGTAGCACCTTTAGGTAACTATGGAGCTGGCCTCTTCCAACAGGAAAAACAGGAGGAAAAACCTCTTCCAACAGGAAAAACTGGAGGAAATTGCCTAAAATTTAAACTCTATCTACATCTTGGTTTCTCTGTTTTGCAGTAAGCAGATCTTCTGCATGCAGACAGTTTCTATTTTTGTCTGCAAGAAAGCAACGAAACCGACTAAGCCGTGCTGGGTCAATATGCTTCTGCTGTAAGCAAGATCCTCAGGCAAAATGCCTGAAGAGTTTAAATGTATTGCAACCTCAGGGGTGAGCTTTGCCAGGAATAATGGAAGGCAACTTTTTTTTTGCAACCAAGGACTGCACCTTTATTTCTGCATTTTTTGAAAACAGGCCTCCAAGGGCTGCAGAGGGTGAACTGGGGACCCATTGTTAAGTATTGTGGGAAACAAGGTGAGTTAGTCTTGGGTAGCAATAAATCAGAAGTAGTTTACTAGCACTTTTTCTAACGAATTTTATTAAAAGGCAGAAGCTATCAAGAGCTGCAGCTTCTGCCTCTGAATAAAATGTGTCGGTTGGAAACGGTGCTACAAGACTCTTTCTGACTCATCCCTGTAAGTGTCACCAAAGTGGACATTTGCCCCATTTTAGCAAGGAAATTAAGGGGAAAATTGTGCCCCTGAATTTCAGGGGCACAATCTAGGAGTGTTCCAGTGTGCAAAATGCTGAGGAGCTATGGATTGCACACCCTTTCAGGAGAACATCTGCCAATTGCAGCCGACTTGTTCTGAAAACTGGGGAGGGGGGATCAACAGATCTTCTAAAGAAAAGAAAAACCAGATAAATTGGACTATTGTTCTACAAAAGCAGTCACCAAATGGGCTAGATTTATATTGATGGATGCACCTTTTTTTTTGGATGAACTCATAAGTGGTGCCAAACTCTGATAATGTAGATCTCACAGTTCCAAATCCTGTCTTAAACTATCCAAATATGCCCACATACCCCCCAGCAAAGACAAGAGGGCTTTGAAGGAGATCATACCGGGAAGCTTCCTAAATTAAAACATGTTATTCGGAAAGCTGCACCTGCCATCCATGAATGCACTCCAAGCCATCTTGAAACTCCGTCAGGACCACCATATCTGGGCTGCAATGTGTCCCAACAGCCACTAGGTGGTAGCAAAAACCTCCAACTCTTTTCTGTACAGGTAGTCCTGGCTTAATGACCACAATTGGGACTGGAATTTCGGTTGCTAAGCAAAGTGGTCATTAAGCGAATCCGACCTGATTTTACAACCTTTTTTGCGGTGGTCGTTAAGCAAATCACCATGGGCATTAAGCGAACCACGTGGTTGTTAAGCGAATCACGCGGTTCCCCATTGATTTTGCTTGCCAGAAGCCAGCTGGGAAGGTTGAAAATGGCAATCACATGACCACAGGATGCGAACCGGTTGCCAAGCGCCCAAATCATGATTATGTGACTGGGGACACTGCAACAGTTGTAAGTGTGAGGACTGGTTGTAAGTTGTTTTTTTCAGCACCGTTGTTAAGTCTGAACTGTCACTAAATGAATGGTTGTTAAGCGAGGACTACCTGTAGTCTGCTAGTCACTCACAAATAATATTGGACAAGATCTGGAGGGAGGGAGGATAAGAAAAATGGAGCAAGGGCTGCAAGGAAGCATTTTTAAAATCACTTTTCTCTGTTCTCTACCCAAAACCCCTCCATGACCTTGTTGAGTTGGACAGATAAGTGGCTTTTTCTTAGTTTCCTGGAAAAGGAAACCTTACTTGATTGTAAATGTACAAGGGAAATGCTTTAATTAGCTTTTGATCATAGCTGAAGAACAAGATTTGAAATAGGAAAAGCCGAACCGGGCCTCCTTTCCCCAGGAGAGGAAAGGTGAAAGAAGGAACCATTCATCCAACTTCATTTTAATTGAAATTTAAATCTTAAATGGTCTGGCCCTCGCAGGAGAAGGAGGAAACCGTGAACCAGCAGAGGAAAAGAAAACCAGACAAAAATTATTCCAGGTCTTGTTTTGGCTGGACAACCATGGAGAACCGCCAGCTGGTTACGCCTGACTTTGGAGACCTAAAAGAGACGAGGCTGTACGGAAAAGTAAAGGCCTTCCGAGCATTTGGGGCACATTTCGATCCTTTAATTCTGGAATGGAAGCGGAGCGGGTGCTGAGCATTACCCTCCATTTCTCTGCATTTGCTGTTTCTCCTAATCTGCGATTCGTTGATGACTAAAAATGAGCCCTTTTTCTTCATGGTGCTTTATTTTCTTTGCTCTGGGGGGAGCGGTCATTTTAGCCTTTTTGTGACTTGGCACTCAGCTTCTCTACATTTCTAGGTGCTTTCCCCAGCCAGAAGCATTGTTCACGCTCGAATTCTTTTTAATAGCATTTTTTTTACCTTGCTAAAAAGCTGCCAGAACCCTGGCATGCCCAAGGGTCCTGCCATCCCCTATACCACAGCCAGCATTAGCAACTGCCAGCTACGCCGCATGGATGATGAACTTTTAACCTTGACACCAGGAGAACCAGAGGGAAGACTGAAAGCGGACCAGATGGAAGCCCGCAGCTGGGAGGGGCCAGTGCCCTGGCAGAAGGGTATATAAACCCGAGCAGGGAACCAGGGGACCATTCGTGCCTTTACTGTGCTTACTCATGTTAATCAATAAACCGTTTACTTACTGAAAGAGCTGAGTTAAAGTCATTTCTGTGGAGAAACGTCTGCAACTGAGAAGCGCCTGACAAAAGCCTCTTGGGGATAGAACCACTGAAGAAAGACCCATTTCTGCCTGTAAGTTTTACCAGCCTAAATGCACAGCACATAAGGAAAAGGGTCAGGGAGGGAAGAGGAAAAAAGCAGGCTGAGGTACAAACCTTAAAATTAAACATGAGTTTTAATTAACAACAAAAACGACACAGAAGATGGATGACGCTCGTCTGTAAGAAGAGTATTTCCTTTCCCATCTGCCTCAGACAGTATCCATCAACTATCTAATTGTTCAATAGTAGAACATACTGCCTTTCTCCTTCCTGTCAGCCCTTCGAGGTAGGCTAGGCCAGGAAACAGGCACCCCAAGAAATGCTAGAGCTCCACTGATATAGGCTATAATAACAGAGTTCGGAGTCCTGGAAGCTCGACAGTGTTTCCCCTTCCCTCCCTCTTTTACCTAAGAAAATCAAAGGGGGCAATCTTCAGTTTCCTTCTCACCCTTTCCTGTTTTCCTGGGCTAAGCCCATTTTATTATCAATCACCACATATCTTCCCAAGGCCTAATTATCTAAGATCTCTTCTATTTCTGCCATGGGTGGCTAGAAATCTTTCTCTGTCTGAGCCCCTGGTAAGTGGCCCTCGAGTTAAACCATGGTTTCCTGCAAGGATTTTGCAGCTCTAGAACCACGGGAACAACCTCGCCAGCATCCGCTTTTGCACTGCTCACAAGTCCATTGTGGACCGACACAAACATCGCCCCCGAATCCGGTTTTTATTATTATGCATTTATTTATTATTTATTAAACTTATTTGCACGCTGCTGCAATAAAAAATTACTCTTGGTGGCTCACATAGGGAAAAAAAGGGAGATGTAAAGAGTCTGCATTTTAATTTCATGGAAATTAAAATGCAGTTTTAATGGAATTTAAAATGCAATTTTAAATGGAAATTTAAAATTTCATGGAATTTAATTTCATGGAAATTAAAATGCAATTTTTAGTATTGATTTAATGGGCGAGGTTTAGTGATTTATATTAACCAACCAGATATTTTTTAAAAGCTTAATAAGGCCTTTTGGCTTCTCTTTATTTGAAGCCAAAAGGCCTTAATAAGATACCTTCTGTATAACATGTCTATTTAAATGTTATATATTTCATAGCATCATAAGTGATGAGTAACTTTTTCTAATGATATTGGAGACCATTTGTTCAACCACCTGCATCCCCTTTGCTCTTTTACCTCTCTTATAGACTTGCCTCTTTCTTTCTCTAAATGTGTTGAAGAAAAAAATAATAATAAAAAACAGAAAGACGCAAAGATCTAAAAATATCTGAAACCTCGCTTCGCTGAGCACCACTCTGCTGGAAAAGCAGCAGGCAATAAAAAAAAGCCACAACACTTCCGACCCGAGCAGATATTGCTTGCAGATGGAGTGGGGGGGGGGGCACTATCAAAGCAGCGTTTGCAAGAGAGAAATTATTTCTATGGCGGCCGAATTGTTTTCAGATCCCGTTCTCTGGGCTTGTACAGTCTGGCGTTCTCCGCACCTCATCCAGCTTCAGCACCACCCCTAACCAGAGATATCTTCAAATCAAAGTCAATTTGAATTGAATTGAAGAAGCCACATTAAAAAACACTGCCCGGAGTGAGGTTCTCCAACAAGCATTCATCAAATTGGCTTGAAGCAAAATATTGGTAGAGTGGATTGAGATGGGATTCTTCTGGAGAACAAGCCTCTTCCTTTGAGAGGGGAATTAAAGCCCTAAAAAATCCCAGCAGCAGATTAAAACCCCACATTTCAAACAGTGCTTTTTAAAAATTAGAATATCGAAATTTAGATAACTAGATTAGCAAGGAGGGAGTCACAGAAACGTGTAGAGACAATAGCCTGGGCGGATTTTCAGCTCCTGCCAAGGGGAATTCAATTCCTCACATTCCAAGGGCCAGCCATTGACTTCCATAAAATATCTACTCCTCAATTGCTAGAAGTTCCTCAGATCCTTAACCCAAGCTGTCTTGTTTCCCTGGACAAAGGCAAGTGCTGGTTTACTAGCGAGAAGGAAACAACCGATTGTGGTTTGCTGTAAACTAGGCAGAGGGAGAGAGAATCGCTTTCAGGAGATTTTGAAATCCTGCTTCTTCCTCCGTACCCATATAAATTCAGTGCTGGTTGCCTAACTCCTTTGCTTCTCTCTGCTCTGCTCCCCCCCCCCCCCCCCCCCCCCCGTTTGCACATTGCAAAATGTGGTTTCGTTTCCTCCAACATTGCTCTGTTTGCAGGTTGCCGGGGCAAGAGAAACCGTGGCCTGGCAAGACAATCTGAACCAGCGCAGAGTTCGAGGTCAGATTTCAGCACTGCTTCCACAAGCAAACCTCATTTATCTGCACTACAGAATTAAACTACATTCACATTACCTCAGTCCTCTAAAGTGTTTTTCACTTTGTGCGGACTTCAACTCCCAGAATTCCCCAGCCAGCGTGCTTTTAATTTTAACTTAAGGCCAGATTTTAACTTTTGGTGAAACCCCCATCAACTTAAACCCTGCAGAATTGCCGTTCCTATAATCAGGGGCAGATCAAGTTTTTGACCAGTGGAGTCAAATGGGGCAGAGAAAAACTTGGATTGGCTTTCAAGGTTTTGTTATTCTACCTTGGTACAATAAAGGGCACTCCTGGTCTCTCCGCTGTACCCGTTTCTTGAACTGGCCTACCTTGAAGGGCTGGCAGCCAGTCACTTAGATGTTCCTCTCTATAGCTTCCCAAGAGGCTCTCTGTTTCCCTTTATTTTTATGTTTTTTCTCTAGAGCAGTGTTTCTCAACCTTGTCAACTTTAAGCTGTGTGGACTTCAACTCCCAGAATTCCTCAGCATGGCATGGCTGACTGGGGAATTCTGGGAGTTGAAGTCCATACAGCTTAAAGTTGCCAAGGTTGAGAAACACTGCTCTAGACAGACAGGCCCACTCCCATTAGTTGCAGATCACCTTCCCTATTATTACCATTATCTCATCATATTGGCCTTGGAGAAGATATTCAGATGCCGTGATACGTCTATACCTACACAAAGATCAGAATCAAGCAAGCCCTGGTCTTCCCTGTGACCCTCCATGGAAGCAAAATTTGGACTCTGAAGGAGCAGGAGAGGAAGAGCATTGACGCCTTTGAACTTGGGTGTTGGAGAAGACTCCTGAGAAGGCCATGGACAGCCAAGAACACAAACCGATGGATCGCTGAACAAACCAACCCAGAATTCTCACTCAAGGCACAAATGACCAGGCTCAAATGATCCTACTTCGGACACACGATGAGAAGACCTGGAGAAGGCTCTGATGCTGGGAAAGGTGGAAGGAAAGAGGAGAAGAGGACGGGTAGCAAATGGATGGACTCAGTTACAGAAGCGATGGGGGCGCCGTTGGAAGACATGAAGGACCAGGTTAGCAACAGATCATCATGGAGAAAATCTATGTGGTCGCTAGGAGTTGACACCAACTTGATGGCACATAATCAATCAATCAATCAATCAATCAATCAACTTATCCTTCCAAAGCGCTTGGTAGAACAGCCATGAAGACCATACTCAGATGCCGGGATGTGTCTACGCCTACAAAGATCGGAACTGGGCTTTCCTGTGACTCACTCAAGGCACAAATGACCAGGCTCAAATGATCCTACTTCGGACATGAGAAGACCAGGAGAAGGCTCTGATGCTGGGAAAGGTGGAAGGAAAGAGAAGAAGAAGATGACCACCAGCAGAAGGGGGAGGGATTCAGCTACGGCGGTGATGGATGCACTGTTGGGAGACCTGAAGGGCCAGATGGGGGAGAGATCCTCCTGGAGAAGGTCTATCAATGTGGTTGCTAAGAGCTGACACCAACTTGATGGCACATACTCAAAATTATTATTGTTGTTGTTGTTGTTATAAAAGAAATCAAGTCAGGTGGGGCAGGGAAACTATGGGTATCAGGTTGCTGACTCCTTCCCTAAATTCACTAAGAAGTTAACCCCCCAGTTACTTCTGAAGGGTGCCCGAAGCTGACTCCCTCCACTTCCTGGAGAGCGTGACATGTTCGGCGACGGATCGGCCACATTGCAAAAGCAGCGGAAAAGCTGACGTTGCACACGTCGGTCACGCTTTGCTGAAAAAAAGCAGCTTCCTCAAATTTGGGGTGCTCCCTTTGACTCTCCCGGACTCCGAAACTGATCTGGAGTTTCCTCTCCGTTGATGCTCTCCTGGGCTGGTGCCAGACCACAAGTCCCATCATCTCGGCCAATATGGCCAGTGGGGATGAGGGAGGGGGATTCTGGGTCCGACTCAGTTAGAGGCCATCGTGGGAAAGGGGGGAACCGGCCACTTTTGCAAAGGTGTAATTGCAGTTTGGGGGAGTTTGGCAGAAGGGAACCCCGATTTCCCATTCAGAGAATGCAGACCCACAAGATGGGAAAGGCATGTCTCAGTTCGCAAAGCGGCAGTCAGCAGCAGCAGACCAACTATCTGACCATATTTAAAGAAAGAGAGAGAAATTTCCAGAGTCCCATCCCAAAGACTGGCAGGCATGAAAATCACTGTCGGTGGGGGAGGATTTTCTAATTCCATCTGGCTTTGAGGAACGACAGCCCTCCTGAGCAGAATCTGAAGCCCCTTTTGGCAGCCCGGCCCTGGGCCTGACAAATTAATCTCTCCCACCCAGGCCAGCCACACACACACACACCCCGGATGGGCAGGAGGACCCGGGACCCCTCCAACCGGAAGCCAGTGGAAGTACCCCCTGCAAAAGGGGTGGATGGACTTTCCCTGGGGAGGGCGTCCCAGTTCTGGGCCTTAGTGGGGTCTTCAGACCTCAGCCCGGCAGGCGGATGAAGTCAGCAAGATCTTAAAACAAGTAATTTGCAGAAGTTGGGGGTGTGAAGATCGGCAGCATACAGGTTCTTAATGGTTCTCATCCTTCTGGTTCTATCTTACTTTCCAAGGAAGATTGAGTTTTGGAGCCCTTCTCTTGAGTGGAGGGTGGTGTTCTTGCCAAGGGGGGCGTGGGGATGGCCTGTCTTTCTTTCCCCAGAGCTTCTTCTTCCCATTGTCTGAGGGAAAACCAGGGGATGGAATTCCTCCTGGGGGGCCTTTCCAGGCTGGGGAGAAGGAGCTGCAAGGGAGGCTGGGGGGCGATGGAAAGCGATCGAACAGAACCCGATGGGGCCACCAACAGTACACCCAACCAACTCCACCCCCCACCCCCCGTGGCATCAGCTCAAAATTGGAAAGAAATCCTGAAGTTAGAGAAAAAGGAGAAGAAAACTACCAAAACAAAATCCAAGGCAGATTCCTGCATGCAATAGTCTAATAAGTCTAAAATCATCATCATCATCATCATCCTAGGTTCTTGGGAAGAACTCGATGCGAATGAAAGCCAACACCAGCTAAAGAATTGGCAGCTATGATTTCACGTTGTTGTGTAATATATATATATATATAATTTAATCGGTTCAATTGTGTCTGATTCTTGGCGACTGCCTGGCTGAGTCCCTGCAGTTTTCTTGGCAAGATTTTCGGAAGTGGTTTGCCATTGCCTCCTTCCTAGGGCTGAGAGACAGTGACTGGCCCAAGGTCACCCAGATGGCTGTGTGCCTAAAGCAGGACTAGAACTCACGGCCTCCTGGTTTCTATCTTGATGCCTTAACCACTACACCAAACTGGCTCTCAATACTACTAAGAAATCCGCTGTTATACCAGTCGTGATTGGAGCCCTTGGAGCAATACCTAAAGGACTCCCTCGATAATTGGAAATTTTTAATTTATCGGACCTGAACACCCTAATTTTACGAAAAAATACCCTGCTTGGAACTGCCTATATCCCCAGACACCTCCTTAATAATTCTTAGGTCCTTGGTTAGGACTTGAATTATTGAGTTTCCACCAGTCTTTGTCTGTGAATCTAATTGTAGATGATGATGATGATGATGATGATGATGATGATGATGATGATGATGATGATGCAGGAGCAGGGTTTGGCCAAAAAGGTCGTGGCGGTGGCCACAATGGTGTGGTTGAAGCTCCGTCTGCTTTCTGTGTGTGTCACACGCTCGGCTGAGCTTGCGGCGGCTCGGTTGGCCCCCGATGCGGAGTAAAAGAACGCCAACTCGTTCGGTGTGGAGGGGAGGGGAGAAGAGCCCCCAGATACCCCACAGGCTATGTGAGGAAGCCAGAGTGACGAAGCCACCCACCTTTCTGACATCAGAACCGATGGCGGTGGGGAAAAAAGAGTGTTTCCGAGACTGCTTTGCTCAGCGGTAGAAACTGCCAAAAGGGGAACAAAGCTGCACTTTCCTTTTTCACTGTTTTTTTCCCTCTTGAAAAAAAAAGAGAGAGAAAGAGAGAAAGAAACAAGAACTGTCCGACCAGCGCTCTGAGGAGCACGACAGCCAATGGGTCGAGTTTAACTTACCTGGGGTGCCCAAACCACATGGGCAAATGCCACCCACCGCCTCTTACCAGCACAAGGCTGAGGATCAGCCTGAGGTTGCAACGCAATGGAAACTCCACTCTTATGCAAGAAGGCTGCATCTTCCTACGTGCCCCAAATTTTGCTTTGGATCGGAAAGGCCGTGCAGTGGTCCTCTGCACACCCCCCCCCAACTTTTTAAAAAAGCTAATCTATCTATAACGCCAAATGCACCATCCAAAACCCCAGCAACCCCTTGAAAGCTTTCGATAGCAAGAACTAAAGACATTTCCCTCTTTCCAGTCGGGGTGGCCTGTAGAGAACTCGGGGGTCCTTGCAATCCGTGACAGTCCCTGTGAAGTCTTTCCTAAGCTGAACCCCTATAGAAAGGGGTCTCCCATACCGTGCGAGGCAGAAACCAGGTATTGCAAGAGAGCGCCAAAACCATCTTGCCTCGATGGGGAGACAGTGAATGGCTGAGCTGAAACGGGAGGGGGGCACCCCTCAATGCTGCAGTTTTGTGGAAAGCCCTCTCACACATAGAAACACACACACACACCCACCCCTTCTATTACTTCAGGGAAGAAGTAAACATCTCTGTGTTTGAAATGGGCTGCGAGAATCACTTTGAGGAACGGAGGAAGAGCCGTAACCAAGACAACGGTCAGATAAAAGAAACCTGAGTCCGGCCCAGAACTGTAACCTCAGAAAGCGTCTCAGACGAGACCCTCCCTGGGGACGAGAGGGGCACACCCAGAGTTACAAGATTCCGTTACTGTAACCTTGCAAATTTATTTGTTTGTTTGTTTGTTTGTTTGTTTGTCATATTTATATCCCGCCCATCTCCCCCACAAGGAGGGACCCTGGGCGGTTCACAATAAGATGTTTAAAACCAATAAAAAGTACTTTTAGCATTCATGACTTTGGTGTTCCAGTCTGGTCTACCTCGAAGGGTGAGAGTGTTTCTGCAAAGGAGGCTCCCTGCCCCAAGAAAAGAAGATGAGAAAAGGGCCACTTGAGGAAAGGGAGAGAAATGGAGGCCAACTACTATCTTTCAGCCCAGCCCACCTCACAGGGTTATTGTTGCTGTGAGAGTAAAGTGAGGGGAATATGATTCCCTATACCAGAACTTTCCAAACTTTTCGTGTTGGTGACACACTTTTTAGACATGCATCATTTCGCGACACACTCTTACAGCAGGGCACCAGGCAGGCACTAAGACCTGCGCGGAATCCTGGCAGGGCTCAGAGGAAGCAGCAGCCGTGACACACCCAGACACTGCAGCCGACACACTAACGTGTCGCGACACACAGTTTGGAAAGCTCTGCCCTATACAGTTAAACACAACAGGAAATAAACGAATATGACAATAGAGAAAGCATCATGCCTAAACAATGTTCAACCATCACTTCCTAAATCAAACATAGTTGGCTTGTGAGAGCCAACACAGGGTAGCAGCCAAGACCCTGGGTTGGGACTAGAGAGATCCAGATTAAAGTCTATCTTCAGCCATGAAAGCTCATTCAGCCAGCCAGCCAGCCAGCCAGCCTACCTCCCCACATTGTTGTGGGGAGGGAAAATGGAGGTAGGTCCCCATTAGTGTTGCCTTGCCATCCTGGAGGATCAAGGTATCAGTGTAATGTAGCCACAACGACCAACCTGTTAGGTTTCTACAATTTACAAAGTCCCATTTATCATGGATTAATGACTCATCGCTCCCTTTCCAAGGAATTCTATTTCCATGCTTAATCAAGGGCGAGGCTCTTAGGAAGGATTTTTCATAGCTTCAGAGCAGTGCTTGGGGGAAATCATGACGAAACCACCTTCATATGATAGTTAAATTGTGACAAAACTGCCTTCCTGGTCTCTTCAGCCAGGAGTTTGCTATTACTTTGCTTTAAAAACAGTGGATTCTGTTTCCTCTCTCTGTAAAACCGATGAAGCTCCTGTTTTTGAAAAGGTGTCTATGCAGCTACAGCTGTGCATGGCTTTCTAGTTTCCAGCCGATCCACGGGTGCCATAAAATCAACACTGTTATGTTTGCTTTTTCCAAAATACAGCCGAACAGTAAACGTGAGAGTCACACTTCACAACAGTTCTGAGTCATGCTTCCTGTAATCCAGCCTCTTGCCCACACTCCACCACCATGTAAACCACGTAGGGTGGTGTGTGTGCAAATAATGCACCAAGTTTTTCTGCCCAAAGGTTACTCTGAATGAAAAGAATCTGAATTATTCTACCATGATTTTTATTTACATCAGGAATGGGGAGATTCACAATTGGCCATACCGAGCTCCTGATTCAGATTCTTAACCCATCTTTCACTCAAAGGGCTCAGGACACCACCAACCCCCCCCCCCCACTTTCCATTTTCAACCTTGAAATAACAGAGCAAGGTTAGCTAGGCTTAGAACCGGCCCAAGCGTTTTATGGTTGAAGGGATATATTGGCACCAAAACTTCACTTCCACCATGCTGAAGTGTTGCATCGGCAGAGAGAGTGTTTCCTGACTGTTCCAAGTTTAACAAAAGATTTTTCAACGGCCTAAATTAGAGGGTAACCCCTGGGGAGAAAGTTAAAGTCAGTTGAGGAGTTTACATGTTAGATTCTGGATCCATCAGCCCTGAAGGCTGTTCTCTCTAGATCTAAGGGGAACAATTTATCTAATAAAAAAGGAAGCATTCAAACAATGGCAGACTTTGATTATGGGAACTTGCAGAGTTCCTATTATTTGTTAGCAACAGCATCTGCTAAGAAAATCAAGGGCACTGAGCTCAACATTTGCATACAATGCTCTGGCAAATGTGGGCACAGACTCCCAATTTCCAAGCCACACTGGATCTGCCAAATCTGTCTGAGGAGAGGGTGGATTTTTTTTTTTTTGGTGCCTTCAAATCCGCATGGACTCCTGGCAACTGCCTGGACAAGTCCCTGCAGCTTTCTTGGCAAGATTACAGAAGTGGTTTACCACTGCCTCCTTCCTAGGGCTGAGAGAGAGTGGCTGGCCCAAGGTCACCCAGTTGGTTTTGTGCCTAAGGTGGGACTAGAACTCACAGCCTCCCGGTTTCTAGCCTGGTGCCTTAACCACTACAGTGCACCAAACTGGCTCTCTCCACCCAAATTACACCTGATTATGTGTTTACTGGACCAAAATACACTTGCTGAATACTTTGCATATGACCCTCCCCCTCTGCTCAACATTAATTAAAATTAAAGTCATTAGTGTATTAATGTTCTTCTTCTGCCACGTTAAAAAGGGCAATGCGACAGCAAATTTTGCTTTGAGGGGACCACAGCCTAAGCTGGGGGGGCGGGCTTAAAGCAACTGAAGGTGCTTTTGTAGGAAAATATTACTGGGGGTTGTGACAAGGTACAAATGTCAGTTCTGCACAGCTATATTGAAAGCCACCCACTCACAGGGCTGTGACCCACACACTCTTGGCATTCAGATGGGCGAAAAGCCAGCGTGCACCTAACTGGCTCTTCACAACCATTAAGAAAGGGCCTGGAGTATGACGTTTTAAATATTCCACTTCACCACCAGCCAGCCCCTCCATTCAGCTTGACCCCACAACTCACAACAGGAGCAAACAGAATTACCACTAAAATCAATCAAAGGTTCTTTCTCCCCCAAATGCGGATTAGAAAAGTGACCCTTTTTGCAAACCGATGTGCACTTCTGGAGCTGTGCCATCGAATGCAAATAGGCTGGGGAAAGGGTATATTTCAAATTTTTTTGCACCTTGCTTAAGAGCAGCTTGTAACCCTTGCTGGCAGTTGATTCAGGCCGGACTGGATAAAAGTGCACCAAACGGGCCACAAACTTGTGGGATCCTGACCGATGGGGCCAAAGGTTTATCAAGTCCCGGTCGCTGTCACGCCAAGAACCATAACAACTTCACCACTCATGTTTCTCAGGAACAGGTCTGCTCCCTGATGCAAATAGCGTGACTAACTGCATCCGTTCCTTTTTTTAACACATCTAAGTTGCTGACTGCTGCTGTATCTGGTGGCAAACAGTTCCACCAGTTTATAGGGCATGAAGCGGGCCTTCCTTTTATTGGTCCTTCCACTACTCAGTTTCATAGGATGCCCTGATTCTAATAGGATGGAGCGGGGAACCTCCCCAGCCCATATATTTGTTCCACACGGAGTGACATTTCATGCCTCCCCCTCCCCCCGACCCTCTTTCTTGCTTCTGCTCAGACCCCAATCCCCTGACTTCAGTCCAATCCGGGAAATGGAGCCCAGCTTATAAATGGGGGCTTACTTCCGAGTAGGCGCTCCGGTGCAGGGAAAGAGATTCAGGGACAGTCTGGGCAAAGGGGAAAACTGCAAACACCTTCACCGCGCTCCCTGTGGGCATCTCAGCGGATCAACGCAACTCCCAGAAAACTGGGCCAGGACTGCACCCCAAACTAACCGGACGCGGGGAGATCCTTCCGTCTTCAAATCCCCCCTCCCTCGACGCTGGAGGAAACCTGATGCTCAGAAAAACGCCCGAACCGGCCGCCGACCCGCATCCCGCCCCTTTTCCATCCCTCGTTCGCCTTCCTTGACAGCGGCAGGAGGGAGGCCAGGGAGGAAAGAGGGAACGCGGCCCCCGCGGGTTGGGAACGATGGGACTTGGGGGCCGGGAGACCTCGCCTAGGGCTGGGTCTCCGGCAAGGGGAAGGTCTTCTCGACCAAAGCCGCGCTGCCGGGAATAACGTCCTGAAAGTCACCGGGTATTTGGGTGGGGGATGATGGGAGCTGTAATCCCCATCCCCATCCGGTGCCGAGCGGCGGTTCCCCAGGACAGGACGGAGGACCGGGGCCCGGGGGGCAGTGGCGGGGAGGCGCCTCACCTGCAGGCAGAGCAGCTGCAGCGCCGAGCACGCCACGGCGGCGCAGAGGCGACGGCGCGTCCTCATTCCGATGCGGGCGGAAAGCGAAAGTGGCAGCCGCGAGCCGGGCGCCCGGAGAGGCCGAGAAGAGGCGGGGAGGGGCGGGGAGGGGCGGGGCCGGAGGGAGCCAGGCGAGCGGACCACCAAGGTCTGAAAGTTCCGCGCACACGCGCACAGACACGCACGCACACACGTTCTATTTGCATATGACATACCGCAGGGAATTCTCGCTTTGCTTTTCCTGGCCGCATCTTCCCAGTTGCTCCCGTTCCTGGACCGGGCGGCCTGTCACAGAGTCCCCGGCGCCTTAGTCACCTCCTGCGCGCATCCTGCAGTGTGCTCTGCCCGGTTTGGGAGGCACTTTGGCATCGCTGGCTCGTGGGAATGCTGCCCCAACTCACAACTTCACTTTTGAAAGTTTAACTTTGGGCCATTCTAGGTGGGGAGTGAAAAGCAGGACTTTCTATAATCCTTTCTCTGGCAAAAGCTTGGCCTGTTGCTGGGTTTTGAAGTAAAAAGAGATTGAAGAAAACAAAATTTAAAATTATTTATCTCTTGCCCCCTCCCCATCTATTTTTAAAACCAGATTTTTTTTTTCAGGTGACAGGAGGTATTGGATGCAAGGCACAAAGAAACTCTTAATAGAGAAGAAAATTTAAAGTACTGTACAGGGGAAAAAATCCCTTGAATCAAACTCAAGCCCTGGTGATTTCACAGATCTGCACCCTGTTTTCTTGATAATATAGATATAGTTTGTCATTGCCTTCTTGCTGGAAGGTTTTGACTCCCCCGTTTAACCTACAGCCCTGAGATTTCCTGGTGGTGCTCCATCCAAGCATGTTCCAAGTCCAACAGTTTAGTTTTATGAGGTCAGTCAAAATCAGCTCGATTCTGCTAGGGCCCCCCTGTGGAAAATTTTAACAGTCCCCAAGTCGTTTTTGCCTGTTCTTTAAGGAGAAGAGGGCACTTTAATCTAATTAAAAGGAAAATAAACATAAAACCACTGAAACAGACCTTGACTTTTATGCCACTGCATTCACACTACTAAAGATGGTACCAAGAAAGGAATTTAAACTTGGCAGCCAAAATACGATTGGGCCAAGGGAAGCCTGTTTGGGCTTCTTGCAGAGCTTCCCCAAGTAGAAATGCTGAACGTTCAATGTTTTTGCCTTTTCTGTTAAGGTTCCCTATGTCATCTCTGAAGGTCTCCCGTCTTCTTGACTCCACACACTTCCATTAAACCCCAAACCATACCAGCTTTCACTGGGTTTGCTCACAGGAAGCCATGTTTTAACCACGGTTTGTTGAGTACACCGCCACTGGCTGAGTGCATACAACATGTGAAGGCATGAACCACCATAACCCAGCCTTTCCCCTCCCGACCTGGTTCCTTCCAGAGCTCTTGGGACTACATCTCCCATGCTGGGGAGGAATGTTGGGGTTTGCAGAACCAACACAAACCTGGAGGGTTGGGGTCGGTTGCTGTGGACAAATACGGCACTGATGCCAAAGCATTTGACTTGGCATAAGAAGTGGTTTAGGCTGGGCTTCTCTGTCCCCTGGAAGAGAACGGAGATTGGGCAACGGCCGTCTGGCTTCCTCTGAACGATGGCCTCAGCCTCATTTCTTCCACCTGCAGTATGGGGGCAGGAGTGTCTTCCCTCCCACCATCTGACGGAAGCGCTGGCTGGTTTCGCCCAGCAAGGGAGGAAGGCTGCAAGGAGAAGGGGTGGCTGGACGTTCCATGCACGGTGGGCGCACAGCCTTGGTCAAACCGTAGGATGGATGATTATTGTGGCACTGCCCGTTTGGTGAGTAAGAATCTGTCTTGTCAACCCAGGTTGAGCGTGCTGCAGTCCCCGAGTCTCCTGAACTGCTGAACCCAGTTCGTTTCCTGAGCTGTGAGGAACGTGCAAATGCTCCCCTCCCACCGTGACTTCCTGGAGGGGTACGTCCTTAAGGTGAGGTCCTGACCTTCAGTCCCAACCATCTCCTACCTTCTGTCCTGTTCATGACCCACCCTTCAGTTGGGTTCCATCAAGGGATTTCCTAGTGTCAGTGGAGAGCGGGCGGCGGGCAGCTCAACCTGTCTCAGTCCACTGCCCACAGGCATTTGGGTAAGGGTGAGCCTGACCACTGAATCCTAGAATGCAAAGATTGGAAGGGATCTTGGAGATTATCTAGTCCGACCCTTTTCCCAGTCTAGTCTGTCAACAGCCTTTCCAAACTGCAGGGCCCAGAACTGGACCATCTTCTCAGCGGCACTGATTTTGGCTGGCACAGAGGAAACCCCTGCTGGGTCAAAATGAGGAAGAGAGAAGCCGCATGACCGACTGCTTTATAAAGCAAGCACTTAGACGTTGTTCTACAGGGTGCATGAACTATGATGCATACATCTCTGCAAATGTGCACGAGGCCAGTTCTGATCGTGACCGTCCTGAGCACGGAGGGAAGGCCACAAAGCATAGAAAATGCCGGGCGGCCAAACTTGGTTCCTGAAGGGTGGAAGGATTCAGGCCAAGCGGGAAAGGATCATGGTTTCTCTGCACTGTATCAATAATTAACATGGGGTGGGAATTTAAGCCTGCAAAAGGAAAAGAAGTGAACAGAAACTAAAGTTCACTTCATGTCTGGGATCCGTATCATTTCCCCATCACGTGGAGGAAGAAAATAGAGAAATTGAAAAGTGGATTAAAACGAGCAGTTTTAAGACTGGAAAAGGTGGGAGCCTAGCGGACATTTTTTTCAATTTTTTTTGTTTGGTGTGGTTTTGCCTGTTTGCAAAATCAAGCTATTGGCCAAAGCAAGGCGTCGTTCAAATTGCCACGCCAAAGAGAAAAGTCCCGGCCGAGCTCGTTCATTGCTGTCAACATGTTTTGTTTAATTATAGTTGGATGTCTAAGCTTCCATGTGCTGGGTTCACACATCACGCTGCGCAGTAAATCAGTTTACAAGCCTCAGTGGCCGAGTTCACCCAACATACGAAGCCAAGTAGAAATTTTGTCTAACGCACTGAGCCATAAAGGGTAGCTTAGCATTGTGTTAGACTGATATACAGAAAACCATTTGTGATGCTTGATTTGAAAATATGGGAGAAAAGCAAATTATTGGATGGAAATGATTTTGCAAATGTCTGAATTCACATCGTCTGCCAGCTGGCACAAACTCAGATGGTTTGGGATCTTAAAGATTGAACTGCTATTTTACATTTTGGATTTGGTTTAATCTTGTCCTTTTGCTTTGGATGGGCATTCGTATCACCTGGATCATACACTACTGCATGTTAATGACATTATGTTGTTCTCGGCAACAGCCCCAGGATTTGGCATATATCGAGAATTGTGGCTTTTTCATGAATGGGGGATGGCTGAAAGGAGGATTATACAATGCCATAGTCCTGATTTGTAGCAACGGATGCGTTGTGTGTCACATTGAAATTGGGTTTTTTTTTCCCAACAAAGAGCAAAGAAGCTGACTTTTGTAATATGGTCTATGTTTTTGGAGTTGTCCTGTTTATAATATTTATTCATTTACTCAATTTATATAGCCACCCATCTCACTTTTACGTGACTTGCAAGATTGATGTCAGCTCTTCAAGGTAGACCAGACTAGAACACCAAAGTTAATACTACTTTTATTCTAAGGTTAAGTAAAGGTTTTCCCCTCCACAGTTGTGCCCGACTCTAGGGGCTGGTGCTCATCTCCGTTTGTTAGCCGAAGAGCCAGCGTTGTCCGAAGACGCTTCCACCGTCATGTGGCCGGCTTGACGCACATGGAACGCTGTTACCTATCCACCGAAGTGGTACCTATTCATCGACTTGCATTTGCATGCTAGGTTGGCAAGAGCCGGGGCGAGTGCGGGAGCTCACTCCGTCATGCGGCACTCGGGTCTCGAACCGCTGACCTTCCAATCGACAAGCCTGGAGTCTTAACCACTGAGCCATCGCGCCCCCATTATTAAATTATATTAGATTGTAACCATTCTAAGGTTACAGGAACAGAATCTTGCAAGTCTGAATGCGCTTCCCTCCTCCCTTCCTCCATCTTCATGAGAACTAGGGAGGGTCTTGTCTGAGACGCTTCCTTGGGTTACAGTTCTGGTCTGGACTCAGGTTCCTTTTATCTGACCATTTTCTTGGTAGTGGTTCTTCCTCCTGTTCCTCAAGGTTATTCCTTTCGCCCATTACACATATATTTGATGTCTGGCCTGTGGGTATGCTTGGCATTCTGGGGCAATCTTGGCTGGGATTCCCCCTTTCTCTCCCTGGGATCAGCCCGTGTTGCCCTTTCTAACACTATCCGCCAGGACTTTCCTCCTGTTCTGAGCACCCAAAAGAGGAAATGGGACCCAAAACGGGGGGGGGGGGGGGAGGCTTCCTTGCATTCGGCCTGGGGCAATCGTCTTGCGCAACCGGGTCACTGGGGATGAGACAAAGCGGCTGCTCACGTTTGCAGCATATCGCGTGCTCCGACCCACTTCCCTTCCCTGCAAGGGGCCTGGGAAAATGTTGGGCTGGCTTAGTCATCCATTGCTGGACCCACGGAAGGGGGTGGTCCTCGAATCTCTCTTTCGGGAGGGAGCCCTGGCCCTCCTCGCCCGCCTTGCCAAACTTCAGTTATGCAATTTGCAGCGGAGTTTCCTGCCATTCTCAGCGGGAAACGCACGAACAGTCGAGCAGAAGTCTCTCGCCCCAGACTTAGCACAGGCAAAACAACAACGGAGAAGGGGAAATTTGCAGGGCTGCTCTGACTCTGAGCCAGCAATCTGGTTTCAGAAAAACAGGTCGGGTTTGTCCCCCGTGAGTGGCCGAGGCAGGGGAGCTTCAGAGGAAAAACTGCCACGTTCGCTTTGGCTGAAGTCCCGGCCTTTCTCCAAACGATAGAAACCGAGAATTGGGATACACCCTTGAGGTCATCCACACCCACCCACCCCCGAGAGTCTAAACTGAAGTCTAGACTTTTTCCCTAATGTTCAGTCAGAATCTTCCTTCCTATAACGTAAATCTGGAATGAGAGAGAACAGATCTTGAGCGTCTTGCATGACGGCCTTTCACCTACTTGGAGGGTGCCATCACGTCCCCCCTCCTCGTCTTTCCACGGAGCAAAACTATCCAGCTCTGATAGTTCACAGTTTCCTTCTGCACCTTTTTGAAGCTGTTCCACTTCCTCCAAAGATGGAGAACCCTCAGACTGCAGATAGTCCAAAGCAGACCTCCATCTTTGGGGAGCTCCCTTCTTTTTGAAAGCAGGACTTCCCACACCCTGAGGAGGCCTCCTTCGAAGGTGCAGAGTCTTCCTGGTCAGCTCTCACATTTGCAGGAACAAAGGGAGCTTTAAGGATCTCCAAAGAGGAATCTGCTGGATTCTCCATCCCAAGGAAATGTCCTCGTTCTGTCCAACGGTGGAGCTGGCCTTGGTATCTGACAGCACTAATGGCGCTCTTTCTAATGGACAGCATGTTCCAGAATTGTTGGCAGCCTCAAGTTTTCAACCGATGATCGAGCCCATCCTTACACTTCCTCCTTTTCACCCCTCTCCTTCTGGACATTTCTGGTCTTGCCTCCCCCCACAAATGGCCCCCTCCCCTCCTCCACCTTCTTGAGACTCCAGCTGGGCCAGGCCTGCCCCCCATCCTTGCAGACAGACAATCAGGGATGGACAAATCAGAGGACCCCTATGCAAAGTGGACTATGACAGCTGTCCCAGGTGGGCCAATGGGGAATCTGCTGATGCTCAGGCAGAGGAGGGTCAATTTGGCTTCCCAGAGTTGGGGGAAGGGAGACCACAAGTCTGGACAAAGGTGAGAGGGCAGGACAAGGTGGGTGGGCTGGTAGGAAGGTCGGGAGGGGGAGGACGACATACCACTTCGCAGGCCCCGTTGGAGAGGACAGGTTTGAACGTACAGCTTCCTTTGAACTACAGGTAGTCCTCGCTTAAAAACTGGGACCAGAATTTCGGTTGGTAAGCGGAGCGGTCATTAAGCAAATCTGACCTGATTTCATGACTTTTGTGGCAGTCGTTAAGCGAATCACCTTGGGCATTAAGTGAACCACATGGTCGTTAAGCAAATCACGTGGTTCCCTATTGATTTTGCTTGCCAGGAAGGTCGAAAATGGCAATCACGTGACATGACGCTGAGACGGTCATAACTGCGAACTGGTTGCCAGGTGCCCAAATCGTGACCGCGGGGACACTGCAATGGCCGTGTGAGGACAGCTTGTAAGTCGGTTTTTTCAGCACCACTGTAAGTCTGAACCATCACTAAACGAATGGTTGTTAAGCGAGGACTACCTGTAGTGCTATGCAAGGAAATACTTCTGCATTTTTCCCTCTGCTGGTTTCCATTCCGTTTGCTGAATTTTCTGAAGAGAAGGGGATCTTGGTGAAAACTCTCTGGGGTGCAGAGGGATGTTCTTGCACTCAGTAGTGCAAGTGTCTCGTCTTTTCCGACTAACAAACTTTATTCAAAATTTACGCACAGCTCGCGAAAGTTTCTGCTTCTGAATAAAACTTGTTACGTTGGAAAGAGTGCTATCAGACTCCTTCTGACTTCCTGAGAATAAGGTGGCACGACCACAAGCCTCTTTTGAAAGGGAAGAAAACATTCAAAAACTTTAAACAAATGCCTCAGTGGCTCTTTTCCTTTTTAGTGAGATGTTCTAAAGAGAAGTGAAGTGGGCAGTCAGGTTTCTATTCAAATTATTACAAGGGTTTTTTTTTTCTTTTTCTCTTGACTCCCTACATTCAACTCAATCAATGTAAAAACATACGGTATAATGGGTGAGACTAAGAAATTGCTCCCTGCCAAACGGGGGTGGGGGTGGGGATGGGGGAAGGGACATGAAAACGGCCAACTGAAATCAAACGCAAAATAAAATTAAAAACCTCATCTCACATATATTTCATATATATGTGGGTGACTGGCAGAGAATGAGGTCTCAGGGCATTGGTGGGTGGGGGGCTGGATCAAGAGCTTGGCCCCATCTGCAACAGGCACGAAAACGGCCGAGTCCCATCCACTGAAAGGGATAGGAAGAAATTGCCAATATTGGCATGTCTTTATGCAAAATACGGCGGGGCATTGTCCAGAGAAGGGAAAGTCACATCAGAGAAAAAAAATTGCTTCTAAGCTCCCTAACTATAGAAACAGTTGACAAAAACATCCACCTTTCTAAAGAGAAATACTGGAAATTTTGAGAAGCCCATAAGGTAATGATTGTACGTTTGAACTCCGTAATTCCGGTCATTCTAATCAGTTCTGTCCCTCTCGGTTTGCTCTCTGCTGTCTGCTCAGAGGAATGACGTGTAACACAGCTTCATTTCCTGGGATCAGCTTGGAGGGCAAGGATGAATTCACTGATGGACGGAGAGGAGGATCTTGCGGGGGACGAACCCAAACCTTTGGATCACTACATACGGGAAGGTCGGTCTCCTGTCTTCTTGGAAGCAGGCCCCATCTAGGACAATGCTAGCCATGTTCCCATGGAAGGGTGCACCCCAGGACGGCCTCTGATGTACCCTTGCGCTGCATCGACTAACCTAAGACGTGGCATCCCCACCTCTTTGAGGGCTGCAAGACGTTGCCAGGGGTGTCATGTCGGGACTGAGCCTTTTTATAATATTTTAAAGTGTGAACAGAATCTAAACAAGTACGGCCTTGAAGAAAATACAGGTAGTCCTCATTTAGCGACAGTTGGGACCCGTAACTCCATTGCTAAGCAAAGCAGTCGCTAAGTGGAAAATCATGTGACCGTGATGGTGCTTTCTTTTCCCCTACTCCCCTGCCCTTGGAATGCTCCCCCCAGCGGTGCTGGGATAATTAGCAAGAAGGGAATTAATGTCTGTATTTACATTCACTGGAGAGGAAGGGATTACAAGAGAGTAAGCAGGCACACAATGGGGAAGACACATTGAAAGCAATGCGCTGGTGCTGGCAGCCCTGAGTGTGCTACACAAACAGCCTGGTGTATTCCCCATTTTCTTTTTCTCTTGTCTTCCTAGATTCAACTCAATTAATGCAAATCTCTCATGTGCCTGACCTGTCCATCCCCCCCCCACCCCAGAACAGAGAGATTGGAGAGGAAGGGATTACAAGAGAATAAACAGGTACACGATGGGGAATATACTGGGCTGATTGCATAGCGCACTCGCGGCTGCCGGTGCCACTGCATTGCTTTCAATGTGTATTCCCCATGGTGTGCCTGCTTACTCTCTTGCAATCCCTTCCTCTCCAATCTCTCTGTTCTGCAAGTGGGGGGGGGGAAGAAAAACCATAGGTCAGGTACAGGACCACACGTACAGATTGTAATGGCGATCATGCGAACGAGGGATGCTGCGAAGGTCGTAGATGCAGGCATTGGTTGTAAAGTTATGTTTTCAGCACCATTTGAACAGTCGCTGAACAAGGCACTCAGTAAGCAAGGACTACCTCAGAGCTTTCCAAACTGTGTGTCGGGACACAACACACCCAGACACGCTGTGTTGGCTGCAGTGTCTGGGTGTGTCGTGGCTGCTGCTGCCTCCGAGCCCTGCCAGGATTCCACGCAGGTCCTAGTGCCTGCCTTGTGCCTGGCTGCCTCCAAACCTGCTGTGATTCCGCACAGGTCCTAGTGCCTGCCTTGTGCCTGGCTGCCTCCAAACCTGCCCTGCCAGGATTCCACGCAGGTCCTACTGCTTGCCTTGTGCCTGGCTGCCTCCAAACCTGCCCTGCCAGGATTCCGCGCAGGTCCTAGTCCCTGCCTTGTGCCTGGCTGCCTCCAAACCTGCCCTGCCAGGATTCCGTGCAGGTCCTACTGCCTGCCTTGTGCCTGGCTGCCTCCAAACCTGCCCTGCCAGGATTCCGCGCAGGTCCTAGTGCCTGCCTTGTGCCTGGCTGCCTCCAAACCTGCCCTGCCAGGATTCCACGCAGGTCCTAGTGCCTGCCTTGTGCCCTGCTGCCTCCAAACCTGCTGTGATTCCGCGCAGGTCCTAGTGCCTGCCTTGTGCCTGGCTGCCTCCAAACCTGCCCTGCCAGGATTCTGCGCAGGTCCTACTGCCTGCCTTGTGCCTGGCTGCCTCCAAACCTGCCCTGCCAGGATTCCGCGCAGGTCCTAGTCCCTGCCTTGTGCCTGGCTGCCTCCAAACCTGCCCTGCCAGGATTCCGTGCAGGTCCTACTGCCTGCCTTGTGCCTGGCTGCCTCCAAACCTGCCCTGCCAGGATTCCACGCAGGTCCTAGTGCCTGCCTTGTGCCTGGCTGCCTCCAAACCTGCCCTGCCAGGATTCCACGCAGGTCCTAGTGCCTGCCTTGTGCCTGGCTGCCTCCAAACCTGCCCTGCCAGGATTCCGCGCAGGTCCTAGTGCCTGCCTTGTGCCTGGCTGCCTCCAAACCTGCCCTGCCAGGATTCCGCGCAGGTCCTAGTCCCTGCCTTGTGCCTGGCTGCCTCCAAACCTGCCCTGCCAGGATTCCGTGCAGGTCCTACTGCCTGCCTTGTGCCTGGCTGCCTCCAAACCTGCCCTGCCAGGATTCCGAGCAGGTCCTAGTGCCTGCCTTGTGCCTGGCTGCCTCCAAACCTGCCCTGCCAGTATTCCGCGCAGGTCCTAGTGCCTGCCTTGTGCCTTGCTGCCTCCAAACCTGCCCTGCCAGGATTCCGCGCAGGTCCTAGTGCCTGACTTGTGCCTGGCTGCCTCCAAACCTGCCCTGCCAGGATTCCACGCAGGTCCTAGTGCCTGCCTTGTGCCTGGCTGCCTCCAAACCTGCCCTGCCAGGATTCCACGCAGGTCCTAGTGCCTGCCTTGTGCCCTGCTGCCTCCAAACCTGCTGTGATTCCGCGCAGGTCCTAGTGCCTGCCTTGTGCCTGGCTGCCTCCAAACCTGCCCTGCCAGGATTCCACGCAGGTCCTAGTGCCTGCCTTGTGCCTGGCTGCCTCCAAACCTGCCCTGCCAGGATTCCACGCAGGTCCTACTGCCTGCCTTGTGCCTGGCTGCCTCCAAACCTGCCCTGCCAGGATTCCACGCAGGTCCTAGTGCCTGCCTTGTCCCCTGCTGCCTCCAAACCTGCTGTGATTCCGCGCAGGTCCTAGTCCCTGCCTTGTGCCTGGCTGCCTCCAAACCTGCCCTGCCAGGATTCCGCGCAGGTCCTAGTGCCTGCCTTGTGCCTGGCTGCCTCCAAACCTGCCCTGCCAGGATTCCGCGCAGGTCCTAGTGCCTGCCTTGTGCCTGGCTGCCTCCAAACCTGCCCTGCCAGGATTCCGCGCAGGTCCTAGTGCCTGCCTTGTGCCTGGCTGCCTCCAAACCTGCCCTGCCAGGATTCCGCGCAGGTCCTAGTGCCTGCCTTGTGCCTGGCTGCCTCCAAACCTGCCCTGCCAGGATTCCACGCAGGTCCTAGTGCCTGCCTTGTGCCTGGCTGCCTCCAAACCTGCCCTGCCAGGATTCCACGCAGGTCCTAGTCCCTGCCTTGTGCCTGGCTGCCTCCAAACCTGCCCTGCCAGGATTCCGCGCAGGTCCTACTGCCTGCCTTGTGCCTTGCTGCCTCCAAACCTGCCCTGCCAGGATTCCGCGCAGGTCCTAGTCCCTGCCTTGTGCCTGGCTGCCTCCAAACCTGCCCTGCCAGGATTCCGTGCAGGTCCTACTGCCTGCCTTGTGCCTGGCTGCCTCCAAACCTGCCCTGCCAGGATTCCGAGCAGGTCCTAGTGCCTGCCTTGTGCCTGGCTGCCTCCAAACCTGCCCTGCCAGTATTCCGCGCAGGTCCTAGTGCCTGCCTTGTGCCTTGCTGCCTCCAAACCTGCCCTGCCAGGATTCCGCGCAGGTCCTAGTGCCTGACTTGTGCCTGGCTGCCTCCAAACCTGCCCTGCCAGGATTCCACGCAGGTCCTAGTGCCTGCCTTGTGCCTGGCTGCCTCCAAACCTGCCCTGCCAGGATTCCACGCAGGTCCTAGTGCCTGCCTTGTGCCCTGCTGCCTCCAAACCTGCTGTGATTCCGCGCAGGTCCTAGTGCCTGCCTTGTGCCTGGCTGCCTCCAAACCTGCCCTGCCAGGATTCCACGCAGGTCCTAGTGCCTGCCTTGTGCCTGGCTGCCTCCAAACCTGCCCTGCCAGGATTCCACGCAGGTCCTACTGCCTGCCTTGTGCCTGGCTGCCTCCAAACCTGCCCTGCCAGGATTCCACGCAGGTCCTAGTGCCTGCCTTGTCCCCTGCTGCCTCCAAACCTGCTGTGATTCCGCGCAGGTCCTAGTCCCTGCCTTGTGCCTGGCTGCCTCCAAACCTGCCCTGCCAGGATTCCGCGCAGGTCCTAGTGCCTGCCTTGTGCCTGGCTGCCTCCAAACCTGCCCTGCCAGGATTCCGCGCAGGTCCTAGTGCCTGCCTTGTGCCTGGCTGCCTCCAAACCTGCCCTGCCAGGATTCCGCGCAGGTCCTAGTGCCTGCCTTGTGCCTGGCTGCCTCCAAACCTGCCCTGCCAGGATTCCGCGCAGGTCCTAGTGCCTGCCTTGTGCCTGGCTGCCTCCAAACCTGCCCTGCCAGGATTCCACGCAGGTCCTAGTGCCTGCCTTGTGCCTGGCTGCCTCCAAACCTGCCCTGCCAGGATTCCACGCAGGTCCTACTGCTTGCCTTGTGCCTGGCTGCCTCCAAACCTGCCCTGCCAGGATTCCGCGCAGGTCCTAGTCCCTGCCTTGTGCCTGGCTGCCTCCAAACCTGCCCTGCCAGGATTCCGTGCAGGTCCTACTGCCTGCCTTGTGCCTGGCTGCCTCCAAACCTGCCCTGCCAGGATTCCGCGCAGGTCCTAGTGCCTGCCTTGTGCCTGGCTGCCTCCAAACCTGCCCTGCCAGGATTCCACGCAGGTCCTAGTGCCTGCCTTGTGCCCTGCTGCCTCCAAACCTGCTGTGATTCCGCGCAGGTCCTAGTGCCTGCCTTGTGCCTGGCTGCCTCCAAACCTGCCCTGCCAGGATTCTGCGCAGGTCCTACTGCCTGCCTTGTGCCTGGCTGCCTCCAAACCTGCCCTGCCAGGATTCCGCGCAGGTCCTAGTCCCTGCCTTGTGCCTGGCTGCCTCCAAACCTGCCCTGCCAGGATTCCGTGCAGGTCCTACTGCCTGCCTTGTGCCTGGCTGCCTCCAAACCTGCCCTGCCAGGATTCCACGCAGGTCCTAGTGCCTGCCTTGTGCCTGGCTGCCTCCAAACCTGCCCTGCCAGGATTCCACGCAGGTCCTAGTGCCTGCCTTGTGCCTGGCTGCCTCCAAACCTGCCCTGCCAGGATTCCGCGCAGGTCCTAGTCCCTGCCTTGTGCCTGGCTGCCTCCAAACCTGCCCTGCCAGGATTCCGCGCAGGTCCTAGTCCCTGCCTTGTGCCTGGCTGCCTCCAAACCTGCCCTGCCAGGATTCCGTGCAGGTCCTACTGCCTGCCTTGTGCCTGGCTGCCTCCAAACCTGCCCTGCCAGGATTCCGAGCAGGTCCTAGTGCCTGCCTTGTGCCTGGCTGCCTCCAAACCTGCCCTGCCAGTATTCCGCGCAGGTCCTAGTGCCTGCCTTGTGCCTTGCTGCCTCCAAACCTGCCCTGCCAGGATTCCGCGCAGGTCCTAGTGCCTGACTTGTGCCTGGCTGCCTCCAAACCTGCCCTGCCAGGATTCCACGCAGGTCCTAGTGCCTGCCTTGTGCCTGGCTGCCTCCAAACCTGCCCTGCCAGGATTCCACGCAGGTCCTAGTGCCTGCCTTGTGCCCTGCTGCCTCCAAACCTGCTGTGATTCCGCGCAGGTCCTAGTGCCTGCCTTGTGCCTGGCTGCCTCCAAACCTGCCCTGCCAGGATTCCACGCAGGTCCTAGTGCCTGCCTTGTGCCTGGCTGCCTCCAAACCTGCCCTGCCAGGATTCCACGCAGGTCCTACTGCCTGCCTTGTGCCTGGCTGCCTCCAAACCTGCCCTGCCAGGATTCCACGCAGGTCCTAGTGCCTGCCTTGTCCCCTGCTGCCTCCAAACCTGCTGTGATTCCGCGCAGGTCCTAGTCCCTGCCTTGTGCCTGGCTGCCTCCAAACCTGCCCTGCCAGGATTCCGCGCAGGTCCTAGTGCCTGCCTTGTGCCTGGCTGCCTCCAAACCTGCCCTGCCAGGATTCCGCGCAGGTCCTAGTGCCTGCCTTGTGCCTGGCTGCCTCCAAACCTGCCCTGCCAGGATTCCGCGCAGGTCCTAGTGCCTGCCTTGTGCCTGGCTGCCTCCAAACCTGCCCTGCCAGGATTCCGCGCAGGTCCTAGTGCCTGCCTTGTGCCTGGCTGCCTCCAAACCTGCCCTGCCAGGATTCCACGCAGGTCCTAGTGCCTGCCTTGTGCCTGGCTGCCTCCAAACCTGCCCTGCCAGGATTCCACGCAGGTCCTAGTCCCTGCCTTGTGCCTGGCTGCCTCCAAACCTGCCCTGCCAGGATTCCGCGCAGGTCCTACTGCCTGCCTTGTGCCTTGCTGCCTCCAAACCTGCCCTGCCAGGATTCCGCGCAGGTCCTAGTCCCTGCCTTGTGCCTGGCTGCCTCCAAACCTGCCCTGCCAGGATTCCGTGCAGGTCCTACTGCCTGCCTTGTGCCTGGCTGCCTCCAAACCTGCCCTGCCAGGATTCCGAGCAGGTCCTAGTGCCTGCCTTGTGCCTGGCTGCCTCCAAACCTGCCCTGCCAGTATTCCGCGCAGGTCCTAGTGCCTGCCTTGTGCCTTGCTGCCTCCAAACCTGCCCTGCCAGGATTCCGCGCAGGTCCTAGTGCCTGACTTGTGCCTGGCTGCCTCCAAACCTGCCCTGCCAGGATTCCACGCAGGTCCTAGTGCCTGCCTTGTGCCTGGCTGCCTCCAAACCTGCCCTGCCAGGATTCCACGCAGGTCCTAGTGCCTGCCTTGTGCCCTGCTGCCTCCAAACCTGCTGTGATTCCGCGCAGGTCCTAGTGCCTGCCTTGTGCCTGGCTGCCTCCAAACCTGCCCTGCCAGGATTCCACGCAGGTCCTAGTGCCTGCCTTGTGCCTGGCTGCCTCCAAACCTGCCCTGCCAGGATTCCACGCAGGTCCTACTGCCTGCCTTGTGCCTGGCTGCCTCCAAACCTGCCCTGCCAGGATTCCACGCAGGTCCTAGTGCCTGCCTTGTCCCCTGCTGCCTCCAAACCTGCTGTGATTCCGCGCAGGTCCTAGTCCCTGCCTTGTGCCTGGCTGCCTCCAAACCTGCCCTGCCAGGATTCCGCGCAGGTCCTAGTGCCTGCCTTGTGCCTGGCTGCCTCCAAACCTGCCCTGCCAGGATTCCGCGCAGGTCCTAGTGCCTGCCTTGTGCCTGGCTGCCTCCAAACCTGCCCTGCCAGGATTCCGCGCAGGTCCTAGTGCCTGCCTTGTGCCTGGCTGCCTCCAAACCTGCCCTGCCAGGATTCCGCGCAGGTCCTAGTGCCTGCCTTGTGCCTGGCTGCCTCCAAACCTGCCCTGCCAGGATTCCGCGCAGGTCCTAGTGCCTGCCTTGTGCCTGGCTGCCTCCAAACCTGCCCTGCCAGGATTCCACGCAGGTCCTAGTCCCTGCCTTGTGCCTGGCTGCCTCCAAACCTGCCCTGCCAGGATTCCGCGCAGGTCCTACTGCCTGCCTTGTGCCTTGCTGCCTCCAAACCTGCCCTGCCAGGATTCCGTGCAGGTCCTAGTGCCTGCCTTGTGCCTGGCTGCCTCCAAACCTGCCCTGCCAGGATTCCACGCAGGTCCTAGTGCCTGCCTTGTGCCTGGCTGCCTCCAAACCTGCCCTGCCAGGATTCCACGCAGGTCCTAGTGCCTGCCTTGTGCCCTGCTGCCTCCAAACCTGCTGTGATTCCGCGCAGGTCCTAGTGCCTGCCTTGTGCCTGGCTGCCTCCAAACCTGCCCTGCCAGGATTCCACGCAGGTCCTAGTGCCTGCCTTGTGCCTGGCTGCCTCCAAACCTGCCCTGCCAGGATTCCACGCAGGTCCTACTGCCTGCCTTGTGCCTGGCTGCCTCCAAACCTGCCCTGCCAGGATTCCACGCAGGTCCTAGTGCCTGCCTTGTCCCCTGCTGCCTCCAAACCTGCTGTGATTCCGCGCAGGTCCTAGTCCCTGCCTTGTGCCTGGCTGCCTCCAAACCTGCCCTGCCAGGATTCCGCGCAGGTCCTAGTCCCTGCCTTGTGCCTGGCTGTAAGAGTGTGTCGCGAAGTGATTCATGTCTAAAAAGTGTGTCACCAACATGAAAAGTTTGGAAAGCTCTGGACTACCTGTATGCGGCAATCATTAGTAAAATGAGCTCAGCCCAGACAAACAGGAAAATGTGAGAAACAAACTCAAGATTGCCCTGCCTTGACTCTTTGGTATAAAAAGGAGGGAAGCAAAAACACAACCAGGCTTTCAAGGTCATGTTATTAGTGCCTAGATCAATAGAGTTCTAGGGTGTCTTGTGCTTCCTGACCTGGCCAACCTCGAAGGGCTGACATGGGTAGATGAAGCCTGTGGAAAGCCAGTAATTCTTATCCTAATCCTTACCCCTGCCCCCCCATCCCCAATCTCTGAAAAACAGCCTGAAAGTTGCTTGGCATTGTGATTCTGTGTGCTGAAAACTATACAGGTAGTCCTCGACTTATGACCATTCGTTTAGTGACCGTTCAAAGTTATGACGGTACTGAAAAAAGTGACTTACAACCGGTCCTTGCATTTATGACCGTCATAGTGTCCCCATGGACACATGATCAAAATTTGGATGCTTGGCAACCAGCATGTATTTATGATGGTTGCAGTGTCCCGGGGTCATGTGATCACTATTTGCAACCTTCCCAGCCGGCTTTTGACCAGCAAAATCAATGGAGAACTGTGGAATTCAGTTAACAACCGCTGCAAAAAATGTCATAAAATCAGGTGCGGTCATGTGACGCCTCCCTTAACGACACACCACTTAATGACGAATTTCCCAGTCCCTATTGTGGTCGTAAGTTGAGGACTACCTCTACAGAGTTCTCTGTTGATAAAGAGGGTGTGCCTTTCTTTACAAACATGGCAACAAGACTGAGTTATCTTTCTCTGATTTTTCAGGGCTGAAAGAGCTATATCAGGAAGAGCTTCTGTGTGATACGACCATCCTGGCTGGAGGGGAGCGATTTCCCTGTCACAGGTATTCTGCTATTGTGCACTTAACTTTTTATTGTTACAGAGATAAGAGTTGCTGAAATTTACTGCATCCATCCAATTACTTCCTTCCTTCCTTCTTCCCTCCCTCCTCCTCCTCTGTTTCTCCTCCCCCCCCCCGTTTCCTTAAAGGTAAAGGTTCCCCCCGCACATTTGTGCAGTCGTGTCTGACTCTAGGGGCCGGTGCTCATCTCCATTTGTTAGCTAGAGCCAGTGTTGTCCGAAGACGCTTCAGTGGTCATGTGCCACAATGACGCGCGTGGAACGCTGTTACCTTCCCGCCGAAGTGGTACCTATTCATCTACTTGCATTTGCATGCTTTCAAATTGCTAGGTTGGCAAGAGCTGGGGCGAGTGCGGGAGCTCACTCCGACACGCGGGGCTAGGGATTCAAACCTCCCAACTTGCGATCTTCCGATCGACAAGCCTGGCGTCTTACCCGCTGAGCCACCACACCCCTTTCCCATTTCCTTCCTTCCCCTTTTTTTAATAAAAGGCAAAGCAGTGCAGTCAGGTGCTTTCTGGGGTTGGACTTATGTGATTGTGGCAGAAACCAGTATCTGAAAGGGATTTATAGTATTGACCAAAACACAAATGTGCCTCTCTCCTAAATGTCTTGGGACAGTATTGAAAGTATGACTTTCCAACAGGATTTTGGAGGTTTCTCTTTCCATAAATTTTTAGAGTTTTTTGGTTTGGAGTCTTTTTTTTCTAGAGCTTTACATTACATGTTTACTGTGATGCTTAAGTGGTAATACCAAAATGGTTCAGTTTAGGAGAGAGATTACCAAAATATGGAAAGTAAAAACAAAAACAAGAGTGACTATTGAAAAATAAAAATGAAGACTTCCAGAGGAAGAAATGGTGGACTGAAGACGGCTCTGCGAAAAGCAGAGCCTATGACTGCGGTGAAGAACAAAGAGCCGATGAGTAGACTGGCTCTTCGGAACCTCTCCAGACAAGGAGAGGATGGGAGACCACCCACATGTGCTCTGGACGGCTGCTCCTTGCGAAGAGACTGCAAGACAGAGCTCAGGGAGATGACGGGAATAAACATCTTGTCCACAACCGCAGTTGGTGCCTTTTAAAAGACACTAAGTTCGCAAACTTCCTTTTCTAATCACATTTGGAAATTGCTTGTTAACTACTTTTAAGATATTACAGACCTTCAGGTCGACAAGTCTGAAAACGCCAGGTCAGTTTGCTTTCAATCCGTAATGAAAAAATTTTTAATCGTAAGTTTAAGAATTTTTAAAAATTGAAATAAACAGCAAAAAGCTAAATAAGACTTTGATCTTAGAAAATTATAAACAGGTTAAGGGTCCAGATAAATTTGGAATAAGATTTCGGAATAAAGAATCCTTCCCGTGGGAAATAGATTTGTTTGGACTTTTGCAAGACAAAATAAAGATAATAATTTAAAAAATTGAACACGAGGGAACTAAAGATTTTGGTTAAAGGAGAAAAATACACAGCTAATTAACTGGGACTTATAAAATGACGCAAAACCTTATAATGTTGAAAATACTGAAGGACACTTTTGAAAAACGGAATCAGAAGTGAGTATCAACAATATCAATAGCAATGTTTGCTTCTATGGATAGACTGTGTCCAAAAGATGTTATGGAAGAAATGGCAGATAAGGAACAAGTTTTATTTGGCATCGAAAGTGGATCTACAAATGTCTCACTGGACATGCAAAATAAACCGGTTGATGTTATAGAAATCAAAAGGGAAATACAAACAATAAACCAAGAGAGTGACCTGGATAATTTTTTTATATTGGATTTACAAAAGAGACTTGTTAAAGCTTTGAAGAATCTTGTGAGAAGGGACAAAGAAGAAATGAAAAGAAATCAAATTCTATGACATTATTTGAATGGACGAAACATTAAGACAGTTTGAAGTAACAGGAAGGAATATAAAGTTGGTTTATTTGATCAAGGTTAAAATAGACATGTTATTTCTGGTAACTCTTAATGGACTTTCTGCTGACACCAGGACTGAAAAGATGATTTGTCTATAGATAAGAGATGGGATCTGGGAAGAAGAGATCATTGGTTGTAACCTTAGAGGGGATGAAGTGTTACAAAAATTGTTTATACCTGTTGTGATGAAGGTGTAAAATCACTTCCTTATATATTTCTTTTCTCTTTCTTTACTATATTCTTACTTTTCTTTCTTTCTTCTATTGTCCACATTTTTTCTTCTCCTTTGCACCTTTCACTCTTTAACTCTTTCTTTCTATTCTTCTTTCTTTCTTTTTAGTATTATATTTTACTATTGTAATTAAAATCCCTAATAAAGTTTTGTAGTGGAATCTACAGTATACATAAAGTCAATAAGGTGTATATTAACACCTTATATTAACCTCTAGATGGCAGCACTTGGCTGAAATTAATTGATCTTTATGTCCACAAAGCCACTCAAGGGAGGCTTCACTTTTTATAAAATATATTACAGTATTTTGTAGTAAACTCTAGAATTTTTTTCCTCACTAATAATAAAACTATCATCCTATGTTTGAGCACAAAAACATCTGAAGAATTTAACCCACGAGGCTGCAGGGCGATGGAGGCCTGAGTCACCCTCACAACCACTGAACACTGTCACTCTCTCTCACTCCACAACAGTAAGATCAGGACAAAAATAGCAGAAAAAGAAATTGCAATTCCCCAGTAATGAGGTGGAAAAACAGAAGCCTCTTTGGCCAGGGAGGAAACTGTTGGGAAATTACAGGGAGAGCACGGCTCTTGCTTGCGCTGAATTTTCTCCTCCTAGGATGCTCCTGGCAGCGATCAACCCCTACTTCCGAGCCATGTTCTCCAACTCTTTCCGAGAGTCCCAGGATGGGGAGGTGTATCTGCAGGACATGGATCCCTCCATCGTTCAAGCGGTGGTGCGCTATTACTACACGGAGGAGGTAGTCCTCACGCCCGAGATGGCCGAAGACCTCTTTGAAGCAGCCAGCCGCCTTCAGATCCTTCCTCTGCTGGAGAGCTGTTCCAGGTAAGCCCTGCGCTGCACGATGCCCGCCGAACGTGGGCTGCCCGGGGCGGCCCACATCCTCTTCTCGCTCCAGTTCCTGCAAACAGTATCGAGGAAAGTGGAAATAACCCAAAGCGAGGAAAAGGTGGAATAGGGACTCCCGAGATAATAAAAACCAGCTAGGTGGGAGTGTCAATCTGGACGCCGGTTCTTGTTCCTTTTTTGCCCGCCACGAGAGTCAAAATCTCAGGTCCAAAAGGCTTTTGCCTGCTGTGGGTGTCCGATCGGTGCCATATCCTTGTGCACAGGAAGCAGTCAGCCATCGATCGATACCCTTGACCTATTTGGGAGGAAAAAAGCGCAAGGCGGCCTAAATAAGCAGACGTAACTGATTGGTGCGGGAAACTCGCTGACGGGCAAAAAAGGACAACAGCCCCAACGCCCACGGTCCTGCAGAAGGACCTATCTCGGCCTGCCGCGCCACGGCGGCCAAGCCTCATGGGACCTGGAGTCAGCACTATCTCGCACACCTTTGGGCTAAGGGCCACCCTCGGCCTTCCAGTGGAAACTCGGAGGCCATCCTCCAGTATGGAACAGGAAGGGGCAGAAAAATTACTATTTGGTCTGTTTCTCTGGCTTTGGACAGCCAGCGGTGGCACACCTTTGCCTCAGGAGAGCTCACTAGCTCTTCCCTGTCCAGGCCTGGGGAGCAGGTCCATGAAGGAAAGAGGGGGCTGTGGGGCAGGCAGTCCCTCCCTTCCTTCTCCCCTTCCTTCCTTCCTCCCTCCCTCCCTTCCTCTCTCCTTCCTTCCTTCCTTCCCTCCCTCTGTGGGGCGCTGGGCACGCCACCCCCGGCACCCCCCCTCCCCCTCCCTCCCTCCCTTCTCCCCTCCCTCCCTCCCCTTCCTTCCCTCCCTCTCTCCTTCCTCCCTCCCTCCCTCTCTCGGTGGGGCGCTGGGCACGCCACCCCCGGCCCCGGCTGCCACGGTGCCCTCTCCCCGCAGGTTCCTGCTGGAGCACCTCTGCCCGGAGAACTGCCTGAGCGTCTACCAGCTGGGCTACGCGCACAGCGACCCGGCCCTCTTCCAGGAGGCCAAGAGCCTGGTCCACGCGCACTTCCGGCGCCTCTCGCAGGAGGCGCCCGCCTTCCTGGAGCTGAACCCCAGCACGCTGGCCAGCATCCTCTCCGCCGACGGGCTGCTGGTCTCCTCCGAGCTGGTGGTGTACCGCGCCGTGTGGCGCTGGGTGGCGGCCCAGGGCGCCGCGCGCCTGCCCTTCCTGGGGCAGCTGCTGGCCCACGTGCGCTTCCCGCTGCTGACGCCCGACGAGCTGCGCCAGGTGCAGGCCGAGCTGCTGCGCTCGCGGGAGCTGCGCCCGCGCTGGAAGCGCCTCAGCCGGCAGGAGCGGCTGGCGCAGTGCCGGGGCCTGCGGCGGGGCATGTTCGCCACCTGCATCGTCTGCGTGGACCTCTTCAACATGGAGGGCCCCGAGCTGAAGACCAAGGACTTCCAGGTGGGCTGCTTCGACCCGCAGGCCGAGGCCTGGGAGCGGCTGCCGCTGCTCAAGAGCCTCTACTGCGCGCGCTGCGTGGCGGTGCGCGACCGGCTCTTCGTCACGGGCGGCGTGCACACCGACGACTCCTACTCGGACACGCTGCACGAGTACAGCGCGCTGCGCGGCCGCTGGAGCCAGCTGGCCTCCATGTCGGTGGCGCGCGCCTCGCACGGCTTCCTGGCCTGCGGGCCGCGGCTCTTCGCGCTGGGCGGCTGGCGCAAGTACGAGGAGTACCTGGACTCGGCCGAGAGCTTCGACCTGGCCGAGCGCCGCTGGGCGCCCATCGCGCGCATGCCGCTGGCGCTCAGCCACTTCGCCGCCGCCGCGCTGCGGGGCAAGCTCTACCTGGTGGGCGGCGTGACCGACACGGTGGGCTCGTGGTACGCCTCGCGCAAGGTGCTCATCTACGAGGTGGCCTCCGACCTGTGGAGCCAGGTCTTCCTCAACAGCGAGTGCTACTGGGCCGGCGCCGTGGCCATGAACGACGGCATCTACGTGGTGGGCGGCTACTTCCGCAGCCGCGCGCGGCACCGCCAGGAGCGCTGGCCCGACGCGGGCAACCTGCACTGCACGCGCCGCTGCTTCTTCCTGGGCGCCGACGGGCGCGTGGACCGCCGCGTGGCCGTCCCGCGCCTGCCCGTCGAGCTGGCCGGCGCCGGCGTGGTGCGCTGGAAGCAGCGCATCTACGTGCTGGGCGGGGAGAACACCTACCTCTACAACCGCCTGGAGGGCGAGAACGACGAGGAGTACTACAACACCGTCTACTACTGGGAGCCTGGTGCGCCCAAGTGGACGCGCTGCGCGCAGCGGCTGCCCTTCACCAGCTGGGGGCTGAGCGGCTTCGGCTGCGCCGCCATGAAGCTGCCCAAGAAGCCCATCCTGGAACTCTTCCGCAAGACCGCCGTGGCCCTCACGGCCGTCGACGCGCCGGGCTCCTGAGGGGCCCGGCCCCGGCCCCGACGGGGCGCGCTTGTACCGCTCAGAGGTCTAGAACAGAGAGAGTACTCGCTTGCCTACCCGCGTGTCTGCATCTGATTCATTCCCGGGGTCCCCCGCTCCCTCCCTCCCTCGGGAAATCGGCATGTCCCCAGGGCTCGCCTTTATTTCCATTTTGCCGTTCTAGAAAGCCCTTTGGACCGCCTTTAGAAACAGCCCAGCCTTTAAAAAAAACAGCTGTTATTTGGGGCAAGCAGGTTTCAAAGGTGGGGATGGCCTGAGAGTTTTATGGGGTGGGGGGGCAGAGGCCAAAGTGTGGGGAGGGGGATATCCTCCGGGAAAGACTTTCCAGCTATTGGGCACTTTCAGGTGCCCTATAGCAGGAAAGTCTTACATTTGCCGACCTTGGGGTAATGCCAGCTTATCGCTGGAAAGAAGGGGAGGTGTTTTGCGCAGAGTCTTTAAACTGGGTGCATGCACAAAAACTTGGAAAAATATACTTGTGCAAGGGAAAGAACGAGTGTTCGCTGTAGGTAAGATTCCCCCTCTACCCTGTTTGTGGAGAAGCCAGTTTTTTTCTAGCCCTGTTCCTTTCATAACAATTTATTTATTTTTTTATTAAGTTTTATTAGGTTTTTAAATATACAAAGCTAAAAGATAAAGATGAAACGGAAAAAGAAATACAAATTAAAAGAAAAGGAAAAGAAAAGAAAAGTGCAGTAAAGAAAAAGAAAAAAAATAAAGAAAAAGACATACATAGAAATTAGATAACCTCCGATCCATCTATGGTCATAGGAATAAAGTAAATAGTTTGTTTTAACATGCTGGCTATTCATATAACATTCATATATTTTTCCTTGTCTATTGTATACTATTTATCTATAATCTAATCATCAAAACCCCATATTTAGCTTTACTCCTCCTGCTTTTTGCAAATAGTCCATCAAAAATTTCCACTCATTAAAGAATAATAATTAAAATTTTCTTTTAGTAGGCAAATCAATTTGTCATTTTCTGCCATTTCTAGTAGTTTCAACATCCATTCCTGTCTTGTTGGTACACTTTAATTTTCCCAAAACTATACATATATAAGTAAAGAGAAGAAAAAAATTTTTTTTTTCTATTTGTGCATCTCAAATTCCAGATAAAAAGAAAAAATTCTAATTTAAGTCTTTTAATTTATACCCAACCATACTATTATAGTATGCATATAGAAATAAAAAGAAAATAATTTTCTATTTATACAACCCAAATTCCAAACAGAAAAGAAAAAATTCTAATTTAATTCTTTTAAGTTATACCCAACCCTACTGTTTTTGATCTCTCACTATAATATTTCATCAGATTTGGCTCTTTTGTATCTTTTCTCACAAAATATCTTGACAATTTCTTATCTCTAACGTAACGTGAGTCAACCCTGAGAATGTTATCTATCTCAGAGTCCATGTCTTCTTCTTCTATCTCTAAATACTGAACCAAAGTATCAACTATATATTTTCTCATATTCTCATCTAATTTTTCCAGGGCTCCTCTCAAACTCAAAATAAATTCTTCTTCTCTCATTTCTGCTAATACAATAGCATCTAAATTATATTCCATAATAATAGAGTCTGATTTAATCTCCAATTTCTTAATCTGGCCTTGTGTCTCTTTAAATTCCCCTGGGAAAATATTTGCAATTTCTTTGACAATCTGTATTTCATTTCTAAATTCTTTTTTTGAGTCTTCCTTCATCACTTCCATTTTCTCTTCTACTTGTTGATCTAGAATATTGTCCATTTTTTTGTCTATTTTTATATCTAAAGAAGTAATTAAGTCATCCATCTTTTTCTCCAAGGTAACAGTTAAAATAACCATCTTTTCCTCCAAGGCAGTAGTTAAATCATCTATTTTTTGATTCAGTGCTGTAATCGCATCCAATATTTTTTCCATATCTGATGTTGGTACTTCTGAAGGTGCAGCCATGGACTCCATTTCTTTATCTCTATCCCTCTTCACTCTTGCAACCGCAGTAACCAGGTTGTATATAATATTCCTGTAAAGGGGAAAGAGAAATAACAAAAGACAAAGAAGAACCACTATAAACAATAATTAAAAAAAAAAAAGGAAAGAGGGAAGAGGAGGGATAAAAAATTATTGAAAATTCAAAAGAAAAAAAAGGGGGAAGAGAGGGAAAAAAAAATCCAAATACAATAAAAAAATTTAAAAAAGAAAATTAAAAATAATACTGCTTTTTCTTAATAGATGTTGCATAAAAAAATGGGCAAAATGTACTTTGGTAAAGTCAACAATTCTCACATAAAAGAAAAATAAAAGATAAGAGTACAACGGGTAAGTCCTTTAGCTGTAGTCAAAATATCCTTGAAAATGTAATAACAATCCAGTTCTCAGGCAAGCTTATAATCACAAGTCCCAAAGAGGAGAGAGAGAAAAAGGAGGGGGAAAGGAAAAAACCCCAACTCCAAATGTCTTCACTTTCCAAGACAAAAAGCAACAAGAAAGTCCACTAAAATCCCATATAATAAAAAAATTCTCAAAACTATTCAAAACAAGAATATTCCAAAAATACCCATTATAATCCAAATAATTTCCAAATGCATTACAGAAAAAAAAAAGGAAAAGAAAAATACCATCTCAAGATGAAAAGCAGAAAAGGAAAAAAATAAGATAAAAGGTAGACCGTTAACCCATTTGAATTCAAAATCCAGAGAGGAAAATAGATTAGTCCCACATAAGTAAATAAGCCATTTGTCAATAGTCAATGTCACTCAGTATCACTTAGCTCCCGAGTAAAGTCATTATTCTTTAAACTCCCACCATTTTCTCAAGTCGTCTTGGCAAGAAAATTACACAAGCACCAGCAATCAATCAATCATGTCCATAGAAGGATCTTAGCAGATAATACGTAAAGTCAAAATAAACACAAATATAAATCAGTGGCTAAAAGTGCTGAATTTAGGTGTTACTTATCTAAAAAGATTTCGTGGTTTCCTGTAGAGCAAAAACGATGATTCTTCCAGTCGCCTACGCCGCTTCAATTTCCTTTTCCCGTGGTGGAAAGACGGGAATTGGGAAAGAGCAGCGATTCAGCGACCCTCGTGGTTTATCTTCTGATCTCCTTTTCTTCAAAGGAGAGTTTCAGCAGTTTCTGTCTCTTTAAAAACTGCTGCAGCCAGGCAAACCGCGGAGCCGAGACAGGAGCGCTCGGCTCAGCACACCGACATCTTCAGCACCCGGAAGCCATAACAATAATTTATTAAATTTGTGTGCCGCCCGACTCACAGCAACTCTTTGTGGTCCCCTCCCCGTTTAAATCTGCATTGCACTCCTTTTGACTTATCTAGAAAATTTCCAAAACCACGTGGAAACACCTAATGTTTGCTTCAGTTGGAAACACCTAATGTTTGCTTCAGTTTCCTTTAATCTGCGTTGGCCCCACTCTCTTCAATATTCATAATGAGCTTTTTAATAAAACTGCAAAAAATTGAGAAATGGCAAGGTTTCCTTCCTATGGCTGTACTTGAGATTAAATCCTCTTGGATTTAGGAGAATTATGTGTTTGAGGAAACACGCACAGGACTTGGCTGGAAAATTTAGCAGAAAGTGAGTAATCCAGTGATCAAAGGGCTAGAATTTTCCCTGTAGGAAAAATTGGCAAAATTAGTTAGGAAAAACAAGGGAAGATTAGTGTATTATAAGTGCTTGAAATTAATTAAATCAGATACCTTTATTACAGCCCCGAGGCCAGAAAATGCTTGAAATTAAAGTTTATGAGGAGAAAGGATGAGAATAATTTATCATAATCATGGATCATCCCCCAAAAGAAACTATAGCAATAGCTCACAGAGCTTGTGCATATCCAGTTGCTTTATCCATGCTTTGATCTAACATTGGGCCTCTTCTCCTGTTCCCCCAGGAACTGATCTCTTACTAGAAATCATTTATAGTATTCCTCATTCCTGCTGGAGTCTTAGCTATGAGAAATGTAAGGTTTCCATTTGTTTATGGAATCAGAGAATGTAAGAGTTGGAAAGGGCCTAATCCCCCACCTTGTGCAGGAATCCACTACAATTTTGTAAAATAAGCAGCAGAATATATTGGCATTTGTTTTCAATCTCTCTGGCACCACATAAAGGTAAAGGTTCCCCCCGCACATTTGTGCAGTCGTGTCCGACTCTAGGGGCCGGTGCTCATCTCCGTTTGTTAGCCAAAGAGCCAGCGTTGTCTGAAGACGCTTCCGCGGTCATGTGGCCGGCATGACGCGCGCGGAACGCTGTTACCATCCCACCAAAGTGGTACCTATTCATCTACTTGCAATTGCATGCTTTCGAACTGCTAGGTTGGCAAGATCTGGGGCGAGTGCGGGAGCTTACTTTCACACGGGGCTAGGGTCTCGAACCTCCGAACTTGCGATCTTCCGATCGACAAGCCTGGCGTCTTACCCGCTGGGCCACCACACCCCTTCTGGCACCACATAAGCACATATAATTTGAGTATGGTGTACATATATCCCAAGGAATATAGCCTTTGCTTCATTATGTTTCTCCTAGTTCAGTGGTCAGCAAACTCATTAGTCAACAGAGCCAAATATCAACGGTACAACGATTGAAATTTCTTTTGAGAGCCAAATTTTTTAAACTTAAACTATATAGGTAGGTACATTGTTATTAACTTAATTAGGGTACTCCTAAGCTGGCCTTTGCTAAAAACGTCCTCAATCTGATTGAGGTACGTTCGCTGAGGTCGACCCCTTCCAACTCTCCCATCCACACTCGTCTTGTATACTTGTTTCGTCTATCTCCTTTCGTTCATCCTCTCTGTATGTCCAAACCATCTCAACATACCTTTCTCAATCCTCGACACTACATCTTCTTTCACTCCACAACACTCCCTAAAATTAACTTAATAAACTTTACTTAAAGTTTTAAGTCTTAGTTAAACTATAGGTGCGTTGAATAAAACTTGATATCATACTTAATAACGATATTATTTATTGATAAAATTAAATTGTAAGGTATCCATAAAATTAAATCATGACAATGACTGACAAACACTAATGTGAACAATGGCCTTGCATCTCCTTGGAAAGTTTGGGTAAGTCAGGTTTGTATGTTGTTTTTAATTTTAGGCACGATTCCAGGTTCTCATCAATAAGACAACTTCTCAATTTACTCTTGATAAGGTTCATGCTTGAAAATGATTGTTTGCATGAATATGTAGACCCGAATAAGGAAAGAACAGCAAACGCTAGTTTTTTCAGCTGATTATATGAATCAGGAATACTATTCCATGTGTTAAAAATCAACATATCTTCCTTCTCCAGGTCTTTCAAAGCAGACCACTTGTGCTGTGAACTAAGTTCACATTTGTTTTTCTCCAATATTTCTATATCAGCACAAAGACGTTCAAATTTCGAGCTCCACAATTCTTTGTTTTTTAATTCCAGCAATTGCATTTCAAAGTTGCCAATGTCAATATTAAAGGGAGAAAAATTTAATTCTGTTACAGTAGCATTAAGAGGTTTTTTAACAAAGGCTATCATCGCTTTGCTGTTTCTGAATTCCTGAAACATGTTGAGAAAAGCTTCCGTCATATTTAAAAGTGTTGTTTTGAAATAGCAAATGTCAATATCAGAATTATTTTCTTGGCGATGTTTCAACAGGCTTGGAAAGTGAATCAAAGTTTCTCTTTCAAAATCTTGAGCAAAAAGAGATAATTTGTTTTCGAATGAAATAACTTCTTCTAACATCAAAAAAATTGTGTTTCCTTTCCCCTGTAGTTTACGATTAAGCTGATTTAGATGAGACGTAACGTCTACCATGAAATAAAATTTTTGGATCCACTGATCGTTCGTTAGTTCTGGATAGTGAACACCCTTCTCAAGGAGAAATGCTTTAATTTCTGTTAATAAGGAAGCGAAACGTTTCAAAACGTTTCCTCTTGATAACCAACGCACCTTGTTATGCAGCAGAAGATCTGCGTACTCTCCATTTCAACTAAAAATTCTTTAAATTGGTGATGATTAAGAGCTTTAGCTATAATGGAGTTGATAATCTTAATCACCAATTCCATAACTTTGCAAATTTCTTCTGGTTCGCATTGATGGGGTCGCTGGAACTTGGGACCTTCAGCTCTTAGACTAAGGCGGGAGGTGGAAGAGCGGAGCTTTGATTTACTCGGCGGTACGGAGGGCTTTGCTAGACTTGCAGCCCTTTGCGGAGCTTCTGGAGTCGCAGTGGGGTTGTTCAAAGGGGGTGGGGAAAGGTGGGGGGCCGGAGGGTGGGAGTAGGGGTGGGGGACCGCCCAGAGTCCCCTTTGTGGGGGGAGATGGGCGGTGATATAAGTTGGAAAAATAAATACATAAATAAATATGTGCGTCCAGTCCCTTGTATTGGCCAATTCCTTTCGCCGCTGTACGAACGGGGAGAGAGTCAGTCCCAGACGCTTGTTTTCAGCTGGGCTCCTTCTGCAACTCCTACGGGGCTCGTGCCAAGTGTCTGGGCTACACGCGTTTTATCCAAATAGATTTAGCGCTGCTGTCTAGAAATGGGCTGCTGAATGTTAACTTTAGGATCAGCTCCATTAGAACAGCTCCAGACTCTTCCCTCTGGGGGGGCGGGGGGGCGGGGAGGCTTTTGTTCTTTCTAGCTCTCTTGAAGTGGGGAGATATAAAATGTTCTTTTGTGCTATGTAGGATTGAGTGTGTATGTGTGGGGGGACTTTTTTTAAAAAGCAGTCTGGACTTCCAGCAGTAAAAATGACAGCTGATCCCTTTGAGCGTTAAGAGGGGGAGAAAAGGAGGGCGGCGCGAAGTTACACAAATCGGTTCGGTTTTGCCCTCTCCCCACCCCCACCCTCCACCACCCAGGTAGCAGTTGATCTGCAGAGCCGCCTTGTGAGAGGAGGAACAGCAGGAACCCCTTTCTGCTCGCATCTGCAGCCCTCGCTTGCCTGACTTGGGAGTAATCCTATCGGATTCCGTGGAGGGAACTTGCCTGCGGGTGGATAGGCGGGCAGCAGCCTTTTCCTTTTCGCTTTCGCTCTCCCCAAATTGCGTAAACTGAAAGCCGAGGCGAATAAGCCCCCGCATCCACCTTTTCGGGTTTTGGCTCCCGTCCTCTTGAGCGTGGAAATTCGCGGCTGCGGAACCCAAAGCAGACAAGCTGTGGCGGTGCCAAGTGGTTACCTGGGACCGCTTTGGGAGTGATTACCCCCTCCGCCCCCCCGCCCTTCAGAGCCTGGGTATCTGTCAGAGTTCGGCAGACCTCTGCCATTCATACAAGTACGTGCTAACCGACATGCGGAAATAGACTCGCAACTGACAAGCAGCCGAAGCCAACGTAACGAGCTGTGAAACGGAACGTATCAGCCCAGGAAGGACTGTCTAGTGAAGCTGGAGCCAAGTACTTCACACATCAACTTCAAAAGGACAATGGGGGGAGAAATGTTTAAATGTAACATACCATGCCATGCCAATTCATTCACGTCTTTGTTCCTGCACCTATGTACTTCAATAAACCTCTTTACTTTTAAAGAAGCCTGCGTTTCGGAGCTTTCTTGAGAAAGGGGAATTTGATAGACATCGTTGGGAGCAGTCCTTACAGTATCGCCTTAGCAACCCCAGGCTCCCTGGCTGGCCGCTTCTCGCAGCCCTCCCCGTCCAGAGGCAGCGCTCCCGAGCCCCGTTCCACGCCAGGAGACTCTGCGACTCGCCTGCGAGCCACACTCAAGGGGCCAAAGAGCCGCATGTGGCTCGCGAGCCGCGGTTTGCCGACCACTGTCCTAGTTCATTGAGAATTATCTTGCTGTATTGGGGGGGGCAGACCTTTAAGAGAAAATAGCTTTAAAATCCTGGCCCAAATCATTATTTCAATTGTATGATGCTCTTTACCACTGCAAAACTGCTCGAATCACCCCAGTCTTTATTACAGTATATAAAACTGTAGGAGACCCTTCGCAGTATTGCTAAATATTTCCTGGAAATTTAGATTGCAGCCTTTCGCATAGTTTCCACCCTTACAAATGCTTAGGTGGGAGCCAGAAACTTTTGCTCCCCCATTTTTAAAGCTGAAAACAGGCCAAGAGAAAGAATTCGAGAATGGCCGATACATTTCTCAGGATAGTTTTGGTAATTGGTGACAGATTTCAAGAGGTCCTTCAGCAACCTGTAGTAACAAAAAGTCCTCCAGATAATGTTTGAAACCATGGATACCCCATAGCTAACCGCCATCCACCAGCTGAGGTGAGGAGAGAGAGGAACCGCCAGGCCAGCAAGGAGACCCGCAGCGGCTGTTCACGGGAGAGCAGGAAGGCGGGGAGATGAGGGAAAGCACCGCTCTTACCCCACTTGTCCGGCTCCCTGGACTTCGGAGAGCTTGGTATGGAGGAGGCAGAGTCCTCCCCAATGGTGGAGGATTTCCTTTACATTACACTTTAATGTAAAGCTACATTGACAGAATCTTGCAAGTCTGAAAGTACAGATCTCTCTCTCCCCCCCCCCCCCCCCGGATCCAAGGAATCCTTGGATCAAGGATGGAATAAAGTGGATGTATTTGATTGCAACACCATTGGGGAGGACTAGGCAAAATCATTGTGACATCAAGTACTTAAAGGAATTGGTGCTTACGAATCAGCGTGTGGGAAGCACACTGTCCAGTTTTAGCTGAGAAAGGGCCCTCTTATCTTGTTCGTGTGAAGCTGCTTTGGCTTTTTGTATCTGAAACTGAAGTTCTTTAAGTGCCCTTCCATTAAACAACTGGACATGAGAGAGGAAGATTCTTCATAGAAATGCCGCCTGTAACATGTCACCAACTGTAATGGTATGTGGGAAAGACCTTGGGAGACGGGGCGAAGAGATGTTGCCTAGGAAACGGTCAGATAAGAGGCAGCTTAGCCCCCAACTGCATAATGGAAGGAGAAAAACGTTCAGAAGGGACCTTCCCTAGTTTCTCAGGTTGTAAGGGAAACCGGGGGGTGGGGGGAGATCTGTACTTTCAGACTTGCAAGATTCTGTCAATGTAGCTTTACATTAAAGTAGAATTAGCTCATCTGGTTGTGTTTCCTGTCTGGTCTACCTGACAATGTAGGAGTAAATAAGGGACATCTTTGACAATGCATCTTAATTGGAGGCAGGGGAATAATCAATTAGTAATTATGTGAGAGGAAGGACAAGAATGATAATATTTAATCCCCCCCAATGTAATGGAAATCCATATTTTCATAACTAGTTCCATATACCATATCAAAAGCATTTTTCATATTCCAAAAAGCCACTACAACGGTTTCATAATTCTCAGAGTACATTGTTAAAATCTCCACTGACAGTTGAATATCAGAAACTTGGTGTCCTTTCAAAAAGTCAGATTATGCAGGATGAATGATTGATGATCATCGCTTTTGCAATCTTTTTTCCATAGTCACGGTCAGAATCTTTGCATTTCATTTAACGAAGATCATTTGCAGAGTCTGGAGGTCCTTTCTCATTTTCAAAATAACTATTACTGTATACAAGCTTTATAGAAATGAGGGACTGCCTCGTCCCCATTGAATCAACCCGCCCCACCCGATCATGCAGAGAGGGCATGTTGCGGACCCCGTCTGCAAGAGAATTCCATCTGGCGGGGTCCAGGAAGCGGGCCTTCTCTGCAGTGGCTCCCGCCCTCCGGAATATTCTGCCCCCAGAGATAAGACAGATTCTCCGTCTCTGGTGACCTTCCAAAAACAACTGAAGACCTGTCTGTAGCTTGAATCATGTCAACTGGATTTCTATTTTCTTAGTAGAAACGTTTCGCTCCTTATCCAAGGAGCTTCTTCAGTCTGAGCAAAGTTGGTAAGGGAATAAAATTTTAGGATTCCCTTACCAACTTTGCTCAGACTGAAGAAGCTCCTTGGATAAGGAGCGAAACGTTTCTACTAAGAAAATAGAAATCCAGTTGACATGATTCAAGCTACAGACAATTCCACCTGGATGACTGAGAACCTTCATAGACAAACTGAAGACCTGGTTTTGCCACCTCGCCTGGGGCGGGGTAAGTAATTAATTTCCTGGGGATGGCTGGTGCCCTAAAATGGCCCTTTAGATATACATGAGCAGTACCACAACCATTATCGTCATCTGGATTTTATACTGTATTTATACTTTATACTTTACATTGTGTTTGTATTCGATATTTATGTTTATGGTATTTTAATGTTTTTATTTTTATTGTAAACCGCCCAGAGTCGGTGGGTTTGGTGGTGGCAAAATTTAATAAGTACAGACAGACAGACAGACAGACAGACAGACATAGAATAGGGGGCGTGTCCTTTGGGGTGGATGTTCTTGTGTCATTCAGACTGTTCCCAAAGGGTTCTGGAGCAAGCCAATGAGATACTTGGAAACCGAGGCTGGGACTAAAAGTTTGGGACCCGTTTGGTAGAAATCAAGAATCCAAGAGGATCTACTGAAGATCATATGATGCTCAGGTGTATAATTACTGAACTGACACAATGTTTAACTAGGGTAGGTCCATTCTCAGGTTTACAAATCACACAATGGCTTGATTGGCTGAACTTACAAAGAACAATCAAAGGGTTTGGGGTTGAATCCTGTCAAGGTAAACTCATTCCATTCATTCATTCATTCATTCATTCATTCATTCATTCATTCATTCATTCATTCATTCATTTTCTATCCCACCTTTTATTATTTTTATAAAAAACTCAAGGCGGCGAACTTACCTATTACTCCTTCCTCTTCCTCTTTTCCCCACAACAACAACCCTGTGAGGTGAGTTGGGCTGAGAGTGTGTGACTGGCCCAAGGTCACCCAGCTGGCTTTCCTGCCTAAGGCGGGACTAGAACTCTCAGTCTCCTGGTTTGCCATTGGCTCCTTCCTAGGGCTGAGAGACGGACTGGCCCAAGGTCACCCAGCTGGCTTTCCTGCCTAAGGCAGGACTAGAACTCTCAGTCTCCTGGTTTGCCATTGTCTCCTTCCTAGGGCTGAGTGACAGGGACTGGCCCAAGGTCACCCAGCCGGCTTTCGTGCCTAAGGCGGGACTAGAACTCTCAGTCTCCTGGCTTGCCATTGGTTCCTTCCTAGGGCTGAGAGACAGGGACTGGCCCAAGGTCACCCAGCCGGCTTTCATGCCTAAGGCGGGACTAGAACTCTGTCTCCTGGTTTGCCATTGGCTCCTTCCTAGGGCTGAGAGACAGGGACTGGCCCCAGGTCACCCAGCCGGCTTTCATGGCTAAGGCGGGACTAGAACTCTCAGGCTCCTGGTTTCTAGCCCGTTGACTTAACTACTAGACCAAACTGGCTCTCCAGTCTTTTAGCCAGTAATTCAACCTGAGGTAGCAACCCAAACCCACCTTTGGCACCCCTAGACTGCGCCTTAAATTGCCCCTCAGATTTATTTAAAAGAAATGAAAAACAACGGCCGGAATCTTAGGTCACCAAATCCCATGAAATTCTGGTGTGATGACTTGAGGTCTAAGGGTCAGGTATGAACGTCTTAAGGGTGAGAGGATGCCAATTTTCTGGGACGGGGCATTTATGAAATGATCTAAAGGAAGCTGCATCTTGAAGGACGTCAACGGAGGGCAGAGCTTCGTAGCTCTGAGGTGCTCCGTCACTTGCTTTGCCCTTTGTAAGTTAGCAGGCAAAGGCGCGTAGAAGTCAGCAGCATAATTTCAGTAGAATTTATTTATAATTCCTGCCTGATCTTCGCTCAGGCGGAAGAACAGCCAATGGGGGAGAAACTATGATTTGGTGACAGCTGCCACAAGCACCAGAGAGGCCGCTTGGAAAAGCTGGAGAATGTGAGGCTTGGGTCTCTGCAAGGTCACGCAGCCAAACCGGCTGATGCCTTCCCGGGGGACGGGGATTTCGGCACTGCCCCGGAGCCAGCGGGCCTCGCCGGGCTCCCAGTGGTAGATCGCTTTGTAACGCTGGGCCAGGTCTTCCCCGCCCAACACGTAGATCCGCTTCCCACAGCTAACCACCCCTGCGTTGGCCAGCCCCCGCGGCAGTTTGGGAACAGTCACGCTGTGACTTGCTTTGCCGGCCTCGTTGACAAAGAAGCATTTGCGAGCGCTGTGGCGGTTCTCGGGCACGAGGGCCCCGTCCACCCAGTCCCGGGTCTTTTTCTCCGAGTATCCCCCGATGACGTAGATGCCGTTGTCTGCCGCCACGGCCCCGGCTGCGAAAAAGCCGGTCGCCAGGGGCACTTGAGTCCACGTGTTAGAGCTGATCTCGTGGATCAGCACTCCCTTGTGGAACAGCCAGTGGTTCGACACGCCGGTGGCACCGCCAAGCAGGTACAGCTTCTCCCGCAACACGCCGGCAGCCGGGTGGCTCAGAGCGAAGGGCAGCTTGGCCATGGCGGTCCACTTCCCCGTCGTGAGATCGAGGCTCTCGGCCAGGCTTAAGAAGCTCTGGAATCTGCGCCAGCCCCCCATGGCGTAGAGCTTCTGGCGGTGGAAGACGAAGCCGTGCGCGGCCCGGGGCACGGCCATGGCCGGGAGCGGCAGCCACTGGTTGGTGAAGGCGCTGAATTCGAAAACGGCGGCGGAGTAAGAATTCTTGTAGACGCCTCCTGAGATGTAGATCCGGTCTCCGTCTGAGGTGCAGCAGGTGTGAGTCAAGGACTGCAAACCCGGGAGCTTCTCCCACAGTTCGGCCTGTGGCTCATAGCAGCTCATTTGGGCCTCCTCGGTCTCCAGCTCCTGATACTCGCACATCTGGGTGTCAATGCACAGGATGTGCGGCTTGTACATGCCCTGGCGCAGCCCGCGGGTCTGACGCAACCGCTCTTCGCCGTCCATGACCTTCCACTCGAGGTCCAGGTCTCCCCATTGCTCCAGGTCTGCCTGGAGGGCGTCCTGCTCCTCGGGGCTGAAGAGGGGGAAACGGACGTGGGTCAGGAGCTCCCCGAGGAACGGGCTGCGCTTCTGGGGCTGGCTCTGCACCCAGTGCCGGACCGCCTGGTAGACCTTGAGCTCCGAAGCCACGGCAAGGTCATCGGAGGAGATGATGGTCGCGAGGTCCCCGGGGTCCAGCTGGAGGAAATGGTCCCCTTCGAAGCTCCGGTCAAAATTCCTGACCAGGAGCTGGAGAACAGCATGGAGGAGAGGCCGGTTGCGATGCGCCCGAGCCAAGGAATACATCTCAAAGCAGTTCTGCGTGGAGAGATGGGCCATCAGGAACCTAGAAGGGGAGAGATGGAACGGGAGACCTGCTGAGCGTCTCGTCTTCAAAAGATAAGCTCAAGGGCCCGGCTGTTGCAGAATGAGGAGAGATCAGAGGAGTACAGGTAGTCCTAACTTAACAACCATTACTTTAATGATGGTTTGGACTTACGACGGTGCTGGAAAAACTGACTTACAGATGGTCCTCACACTTACAACCGTCACAGCGTCCCCGCTGTCATGTGATCATGATTTGGGCGCTTGGCAACCGGTTCACATCGTCGCAGCGTCCCATGGTCACGTGATCGCCATTTTCTACCTTCTCGGCAGGCTTCTGGCAAGCAACATCAATGGAGAACTGTGTGGTTCGCTTAACAACCATGTGGTTTGCTTAACGACCGCCACAAAAAAGGTGGTAAAATTGCATGGGATTCGCTTAATGACCACTTCGCTTAGCAACCAAAATTCTGGTCCCAATTGTGGTTGTTAAGTGAGGACTACCTGTAAAGTCAGCCTTGAGTCAGCCTCAACTCCATGGAGATTTCTTGGCAGCAGTATGGAAGAAGTTTGACACGGCTGCTTTTTAAAATTTCTTTCTAGTACTGTCTAGTACAGAGCTTTCCAAACTGTGTGTCGCGACACAAAAGTGTGTTGCCACACACAGCGTGGTGTGTCGCCACACCACCCGGAAGTGGCGGCGCGCGCGTTCACGGCAGCAGCAGCAGCGGCGCGGGATCAGTGCTTCCGCGTTTTAGCGGAGGCTGCCGCCGCTGCCGTGCATGCCAGCGGCGGCACTTTGGAAAGCCCTGGTCTAGTACAGTGTTTCTCAACTGTGGCAATTTCAAGCTGTGTGGACTTCAACTCCCAGAATTCCCCAGCCAGCACATCAAGTTGCCAAAGTTGAGAAACACTGCTTTATGCTCTACCTGCGAGAATATCAAGGAAACTCTTTGCAGAAAGAAATTCCTTTCTTGAACAGATGGGACAAAAATGACAAACAGCAATGTAGTCATTTGCTTCTGTGACCGTCGGAAATGCCGAAGCAAGCAAATAAAGAGGTCCCAGCCAGCGCCTTGTAGCAAACATCGACTCCCACCGGTGCGATTGTTCACCCAGCCTTTATTTTGCTCAGCAACAGCTAATGGAAGAGAATCTGGGAAACGGATCAGATAGTCCCATAAGCAGGCGAGAAAAAGTAAAGTCTCCTTTGCGTCAAGCACGGCTCCGAGTGACTAAACTTTTCTTGCCTGTGTTGTCTCACCTACAGTACATCTTTGGGGTTTTCCCGTTCAAGTAGGCCTGGTTGGGGCTTGGATGGGAGACCACTAGGAAATCTCAGGGATGTAAGGTAGAGCTTAGCCTCCAAGCTGAAGCTCAGCCAGTGCTGCCCTCTGCTGAGATCGGCCTGCAAAGCCTGCTGCAAATTGCGATGGAGCACATCCAGGGGGGGAAGTCCTTATGGCAGAGCTTTCCAAACTTGTCATGTTGGTGACACACTTTTTAGACATGCATCATTTTGCAACACACTCTTACAGCAGGGCAACATTTTGCGACACACTCTTACAGCAGGGCACAAGGCAGGCACTAGGACCTGCACGGAATCACAGCAGGTTTGGAGGCAGCCAGGCACAAGGCAGGCACTAGGACCTGCGTGGAATCCTGACAGGGCAGGTTTGGAGGCAGCAAGACACAAGGCAGGCACTAGGACCTGCGCGGAATCCTGACAGGGCAGGTTTGGAGGCAGCCAGGCACAAGGCAGGCACTAGGACCTGCGCAGAATCCTGACAGGGCAGGTTTGGAGGCAGCCAGGCACAAGGCAGGCACTAGGACCTGCGCGGAATCCTGACAGGGCAGGTTTGGAGGCAGCAAGGCACAAGGCAGGCACTCGGACCTGCGCGGAATCCTGGCAGGGCAGGTTTGGAGGCAGCCAGGCACAAGGCAGGCACTAGGACCTGCGTGGAATCCTGGCAGGGCAGGTTTGGAGGCAGCAGGGCACAAGGCAGGCACTAGGAGCTGCGCGGAATCCTGGCAGGGCAGGTTTGGAGGCAGCAAGGCACAAGGCAGGCACTAGGACCTGCGCGGAATCCTGACAGGGCAGGTTTGGAGGCAGCCAGGCACAAGGCAGGCACTAGGACCTGCGCGGAATCCTGACAGGGCAGGTTTGGAGGCAGCAAGGCACAAGGCAGGTACTCGGACCTGCGCGGAATCCTGGCAGGGCAGGTTTGGAGGCAGCAGGGCACAAGGCAGGCACTAGGAGCTGCGCGGAATCCTGGCAGGGCAGGTTTGGAGGCAGCAAGGCACAAGGCAGGCACTCGGACCTGCGCGGAATCCTGGCAGGGCAGGTTTGGAGGCAGCCAGGCACAAGGCAGGCACTCGGACCTGCGCGGAATCCTGACAGGGCAGGTTTGGAGGCAGCAAGGCACAAGGCAGGCACTCGGACCTGCGCGGAATCCTGGCAGGGCAGGTTTGGAGGCAGCCAGGCACAAGGCAGGCACTAGGACCTGCGTGGAATCCTGGCAGGGCAGGTTTGGAGGCAGCAGGGCACAAGGCAGGCACTAGGAGCTGCGCAGAATCCTGGCAGGGCTCGGAGGCAGCAGCAGCCGCGACACACCCAGACACTGCAGCCGACACACTAACGTGTCACGACACACAGTTTGGAAAGCTCTGCCTTATGGGGACCCACCTGCAGCAGACGTTCTGCAGGGGGGTTATCTGCAGCTGGCTGGCTCCCGTGAAGAGGAACGGAGCGAGCTCGGGGCTGAGTGCAAGTTCCTCTGTGTAGATGTACTTCAGGATATTCTGCAGGATTGACGGGGACACGTTCTGCAGCAGGACCTCTTTCGCTTTGGCCTCTCTGCCGCCATTGACGAAGACGTCCCGGAAGTAGGGACTCACGGCTGCTAGCAAGGCCCTGCAACAAGAACCGAAGCTCCAAGTTACCAGACCCACGCGTGGATCATAAATTCGTGGCATTGACGCTATGCTTTCAACCCAGTGCTCCTGGGGAGGAAGTATCTACTGTTGATCCCCAGGACAACATCCCTGTGAGGTTGGTGGATCGGAGTGGGAGGGTCTGCTCCAGAATCACCAGAACAGGAACCAGACTTGAGCTTCCCTGGCCCCAGTCCAACAGCTAACCCAGTTCTGGACCAGGTAACTTCACCCAGCTGTCTAGGTTAAACCACTCCTCCAGGTTAGCATCAGCTCTCCAACCAAAGGATTGTCTCATCACCTGCTACCTTCACCTTTCCTCTAGAGCAGCGGTCCCCAACCTTTTTGGCACCAGGGACCGGTCGTGGAAGACAATTTTTCCACAGACTGAGGGGGGCAGGGTTTGCAGGCGGGACCGAATTGCGCACACCGGGGGGGGGGGGGCAGGGTTTGCAGGCAGGAGCCAATTGTGCGCACCGGGGGGTGGGGTTTGCAGGTTGGAACCAATCGTGTGCACCGGGGGGTGGGGTTTGCAAGTTGGAGCCAATTGCACGCATCGGGGTGGGGGGTGGGGTTTGCAGGTTGGAACCAATCGTGTGCACCGGGGGGTGGGGTTTGCAGGTTGGACCCAATCGTGTGCACCGGGGGGTGGGGTTTGCAGGTTGGAGCCAATTGCACGCACCGGGGTGGGGGGTTTGCAGGTGGGAGCCCCGCGGCCCACTTCCTAACAGGCCGCGGCCCACTAGTGGGCTGTGGCCCACAGGTTGGGGACCCCTGCTCTAGAGCAGCCTTTCTCAACTTTTCAACTCTGGAGGAACCCTGGAAATACTTTTCAGGCCTCAGGGAACCCCTGCACCTTCAGGCTCAAAGATAGCCCAGAAGTGACAAAATTATTCTATTCGTTTCATGGGTAGGCCTGTCTATACGCATTAATGGTGTCCTTAAACTAAAAATAAAGAATGGAACTTACCTCTTCAATGTGAAGCTGCCCGAATATGAAATAATTCTTTAAAATAAATCGTGACCTCCCGCGGAACCCTGGTTGGGGACCCCCGCTCTACAGTTTCTAGGGCTGGGGATAAAGCCGAGAGCGTTGCTGTTCTGCAAAGGGGGACCACGAGAGGCCCTTACCTGTGGCACGGAAAGCTCTGCCCATCGGCCACGAGAGTGACATCGCAAAGCAGCTCCTCCTGGTACATCTCGGTTAAACCTGGCTCCGAGAAGAGGACACGGGCTCAGTTCCAAGGACCCCAAGCCAGCCCAGGGGTGGGTCGCCCCCCACCATTGTCACGTTCCTCTCTTGTTCCAAAGCTCGGGATTGACCCGAATACCTTGGCCACGGTGAGTGATATAAAAGTCCACGCGTGGATTTTTTGGATGTGATAGACATCTCCTTTTAGAAAAGTCTTTTGCGTGTTATCTATCAAATATTATTTTAACATCAGGTTTCCAAGAAACTGGAGCTGCACAATTGAAAAAGGGCTGGTCATACATGCTGTCCCTGGTATGGATAACCAGGAAATGCACTTCTTTTCATTAATCTCACCTTACTTAAGAGTGAACAAAATGAGAAAGCAATGAAGCAGCTGGTCTTCCATTTCCGATGCACAATGCTCCTGACTTTTCTTGTACGATTTGATGAAAGAGAGTTTGATTTCCAAATTTCTTTCAAGGGAGAAGAGCGCTTTGGAGAAATTTCCAGGGGTGACAATTTAGTGTTGCAGAACTTACTCTGTCAGGGGTGTCCACAGGGAGGAGGTCAAAAGAGTCAAGATGGTGACTGCAACCATGCGATTGAGCCCCACCTCCTTTTAATATGTAGAAAGGGGTGTGGCCTCAATCACACGGTTGTGACCAACCTCTTGACTTTTTTGACCTCCTCCCTGTGGGCCCCCTGTGCTGAGTGAGGAAGTTGCCGACTTTTGTGCATACAGGTAGGTCCTCAACTTACGACCACAATAGGGACGGGAAAATTTGTTGTTAAGTGGTGCGGTCGTTAAGCGAAGCATCATGTGACTGCACCCGATTTACAACTTTTTTGTGGCGATTGTTAAGTGAATCACATTCCCCATTGATTTTGTTTGTCGGAAGCTGGCTGGGAAGGTCTCAAATGGCGATCATGTGACCCCGGGATACTGCAACCATCATAAATACATGCCAGTTGCAAAGCACCTGACTTTTTATTGTGTGACTGTGACGGTTGTAAGTGTGAGGACCAGTCACAAGTCACTTTTTCCAGTGCTGTCGTAACTTGGAACAGTCGCTAAATGAATGGTCGTAAGTTGAGGACTACTTGTAATCTTCTTCAATGCCTCCCAATAATGAAATAAGCTAAAAAATACACTCTAGAGATATTCAGAAGAAATTTTCAACCTATCCCCTCAAGAATAAAGTTTAAAAAACAACAACAAAAGTCACTTTTTCAGAGGGAGAAACTTTCTAAGAAGTTAGATTTCAGCCCTGAAATTCTTCCTACGATGGGCTTTGCTTGTCTTCCCGGGGAAACTTTAACACACTCCGGACAAGTTAATTATCAGCAATAAAAACTTTCCTGCTTGGACTGCTGCGTTTCACCCAATCACCATTTCGAAGAGGTATAAAATACACCCATGGCATCTATATTCACTACATGGCAAGCCAGAAACTCAGGTTTCTAAGCCACAATGACCAGATTCACAAAAAACACTGTCACAAAGAAGCCAATCCCAGGAATGGTTGTGTGAACCCGGCCAAGGTGGGGTGGCTGGAGTAAGAGGCCTTCTTTGGCAGTTACCTTCTTTCAGGCCAAGAGGTCTCGGTTTAAGCTTTGTGGCCTGTCCTCTTCTATGGCTGGAGCTCATCATGAGCTGTAAAAGAAAGAACGGGAGAAGATATGAAGCCCGTGGCTGCTGTACGAGGGAACGAAAGAGAAAGAGATTGGACATCGCAACAAGATTTGGAGGACCCTCTGAGTTTATGGCCCCTGTGCTGCCGTGACCCTGTAAATTAATATGAGTTTCTGAGACCCCCCATGAATAAAAGATACAATTTTATTGGGGTGAGGGTTGGGCAACAGTGGTGTCCGTAAGGGCAGTAAAAAAATCAAGGTTGTGGTTGTGTGCATAGTTAAGCCTTCAATTCTTATGTACATCAGTGTCTTGCACGTGTATGTGTACGTGTGCAGGAATTTCACTGTGTGGTGGCAACTGCAATTTGACTTCAATGCCCTTCCTGTTGAGGCCACTGGCAAGAAATTATGCCCCTTATTTTTAATAAGGACATTTTATTTTGTATGTCAAATAAAAGAATGACAGAATCATACAGCTTTAGGAATAAAACTCTTTCATTGGGAAGAAGCACACCCTGATTAACGTTTAAAACTATTTTTAATGGGAAGGGCCAGGAGCTAGCCGTGGCTTGGGCTAAATTTACTGTACAGTGAGTTTTTACCTTGGCTGTTTTTTCATATGTATTTGGATTGTGTTTTATACTGTCTGCCATTAGCTGCCTAGAGTTGCTATGGCAAGATGTATAAATGAATGAACAAACCAAACCAGCTTTTCTTAAACTGCTGAAGCTTGCAAATCGCTGGCAGCTTCAAGGGGATTCTGAGACTGCACAGAGAAACCAACACCACCCGTCTGTTGACTATAAATCTCTCCTTCCACTTATTTGCTGTCCATCCCCCACCCGGCTTCCTCCTGGCCTCTCTTCCTTTTCCTTCTGTTGTAATGCTCTCCACAAAGTGAGGGTCACAGCATCACAGAAAAGCTTTGCGGTAAGCATTCCTTCAAACAGACCAGCCTGTCTTAGAAAGTCTTTTTCTTTCTTTAGGTTTCCTTCAAGTTGAGTGCAATCCCTGGGGATTTTTTTCTGCGCAACGATATGGGATAGTGTGACATTTCTGCCTTCTGGAATGTTTTCTTCCCACTGTAGTTTGCATGCCTGGGAATTCTTAGTGGTCTCCCATCCATGCCCTACTAACCAAACTTAGCTTTTCAAGAGATGTTGTCGTTTATTCGTTCAGTTGCTTCCGACTCTTCGTGACTTCATGGACCAGCCCACGCCAGAGCTTCCTGTCAGCCGTCGCCACCCCCAGCTCCCCCACGGTCGAATCCGTCACCACCAGAATATCATCCATCGATAGCCAAGATCAATTGGAGGCTACAGCCATTTGTTCTTAAATATTTGCCTGCCTGTCTGATTTAGGATGGCTATGGACCAGTGTAATTTGTTTTATTTATTTTGAGGTACAGTTAATTTTATTATGGTGGTTTAATTTCAAATGGTGTTTATTGTCCTCTCACAAACTGCTTCATGGGGAGAAAGCAGTGCAGATAATAAATAATTTTTTTGCATCCCAAATCGGTTGGGCAGGACTGGCTGGGAATTCTGGGCTTGGATGGGGAAGGGGCTAAATGCCCTCCCTTCTGAGCATAAATGGTGTCTTCTTACCTCTGGAGTGCAGTGATGGTATGGTAGCCAGGACCTGCAAAAAGGGTTAGAAGGAAATGTCGCTCTACTCTGGCCCCATCAGTCTGAGCCAACGCAATGCCCACTCGCCTGCCAGCTTTGCCCGCTGCCTCCCTGCTCTCTATGGCTGCTTCTCCAGAGTCCGCTGGTGCCCCCTGCCATCCCTGGAGGCTGAGAAACTCTGCCCCCAGGAACCTTTCAGCCCTTCTGGATATACAGCCATTGTGACATCACCTCTGCATCTTGGCCTGTGTGCAGAGAGAAGGCAGCGGATTGGCTGGATGGGAATCTGAGATCCTTCAGGGAGACCCCTGGGACAGGCAGAGAGCTTAGGGCAGAGTTTTCCAAACTTTTCATGTTGGTGACACACTTTTTAGTCATGCATCATTTTGCGACACACTCTTACAGCAGGGCACAAGGCAGGCACTAGGACCTGCGCGGAATCCTGGCAGGGCAGGTTTGGAGGCAGCCAGGCACAAGGCAGGCACTAGGACCTGCGCGGAATCCTGGCAGGGCAGGTTTGAAGGCAGCAGGGCACAAGGCAGGCACTAGGACCTGCACGGAATCCTGGCAGGGCTCGGAGGCAGCAGCAGCCGCGACACACCCAGACACTGCAGCCGACACACTAACGTGTCCCGACACAGTTTGGAAAGCTCTCCCTTAGGGGATCCTGGCATTTCTTTGTAGATTTCTTGACCATGCTCTGAATTGGCTGCCAGTGACTTTCTGAGAGCACACAGCGCTGGGGGTGACAATGAGTTTTAAGAGGGAGCTTTTTGTCCCGTTGTGAAACTTGCTTTGGTTATTAAACACAAATGGGTTGTATGTCTATGAAGGTTCTCAGTCATCCAGGTGGAACAGTCTGTGGCTTGAATCATGTCAACTGGATTTCTATTTTCTCAGTAGAAACGTTTCACTCCTTATCCAAGGAGCTTCTTCAGTCTGAGTAAAGTTAGTAAGGAAATCCTTAAATATGTTTCTAGGGTGGCTGTGTGACCTTGCACCTGGGGCTAGGTCATGGTTATTTTGAGATGTTTATTTCTAAGTCCCTTTATCATCTAAAGGAGGATCGTTAAGATTAATCTTAACGACTGAAGAAGCTCCTTGGATAAGGAGTGAAACGTTTCTACTGAGAAAATAGAAATCCAGTTGACATGATTCAAGCCACAGACAAATGGGTTGTGTTTGCTCTTTCTTTGTCCTGGTTTATTTCAGTCATGCACCTGGCTGCAGATTTAAAAACCAAACAACTGTTCCAAATAAAATGCAGAGAGACTGTGTCTGATTTTCACCTTTATAAAATGTCCAAAATAATGTGGACAGTTTCCCTGGAAGGGGGGAATTAAATATGACATGGTGATAGATTTAACCCCAAAACACATTTATGTGCTGCTTTGGCCAAACATCTACAAAAGATGGAAGGTGACACACGGAGGAGACAAATACACATGATTATGGCTTAACAAAGGGGTGTGATGGCTCAGTGGTTAAGACGCCAGGCTTGTCGATCGGAAGGTCGGCAGTTTGAATCCCTAGCCCCGCGTGACGGAGTGAGCTCCCGCACTTGCCCCAGCTCTTGCCAACCTAGCAATTCGAAAGCATGCAAATGCAAGTAGATGAATAGGCACCACTTCGGTGGGAAGGTAACAGCGTTCCGCGTGCGTCATGCGGCCACATGACCGCGGAAGCGTCTTTGGACAACGCTGGCTCTTCAGCTAACAAACGGAGATGAGCACCGGCCCCTAGAGTCGGACACGACTGTGCAGGGGAAAACCATTACCTTTTATGGCTTAACAAAAAGCAACATGTGCATTGTACCGATATTTAATCCAAAAGAAATTAAAACCAAGAGCTGAATTTTCAGAGAAAATGACCTGGCAAAACAGAAATATTTTCTCCCCTCCCCACACCGAAGCGCTGGTGACGAAGAGGCAGAAAAAACAGGTGCATGAGAAATGGTGGTATAGCCTGGAAACAAATGACAAAGACTTTCAACCGCTGTAACATTAGGTTGTAACCTTGCAATGTTTAATCGGCCGCAGGCAGTGTGGCGAAGGAATTCGGGGAGCTGAAGTTGAGGACATCAAAACAGCACCAAGTGGCCCTGACTTGGTCCAAGATTTTTTCCAAATTGTTTGTGCACCGAAACAGAGGCAGGCCTGCGTGGAAAAGTCTTCCGGGGTGGGATGTCCTGGGGGTTAAATGGAAAAGGCATTGGGAAAGAGTCAGGAAAGAGACTCTGAGCAGAAATACGCTGGAGTGGAGCAGATAAACCATTCTGGGGGCCAAAGAAGTATTCTTAGGAAGCTGAAGGTCTCCAGAATGTAAGAAAGGTACACTGGTTGTTCAACGTGCATCCACTCATGTCTCTGTAGAAAAAGTTCAGGAAGTTTTTGAGTTAGGTGGGATTCCCACCTAAATTTATTTATTTCACACAATCACTGGCTCATAACAACCAGTATAAAACAAAAATCAACACAAAATTAATCCATGACTGGCCCCAGCGTATCGCACATCTTACCCAAATCCCTGCATCCTGAAGAAGAGACTAGCATTCATCTCTTTCCCAAATGGTATCAAGGGACGCCTGACTTTGGGAATCTGAAGTCCCATCATACTGGGACACAGGTGTTAGAGATCGGGTTTCAACCAAGCACGTCTCACACAAGCTTGGAGGAGGAGGCAGCCTCTGCTGTAACCTAATTTTACTTGCTTTGTGTGGGAGGGGCTGAATCCCAGTTTCCTGTTTCCTGTTCCCTTCTCTCTTTCTGCTCGAATCTCCTACCAAGGAGGATGGCTCAGCTATGGCTGCCACATTGCTCGTACTTCCATCCAGGTGGGCCACATTAGAAGCATGTGGTTCACGTCAGAACCAATTGCTCGCACGCATGGACCGTTTCTACTAAGGAACTGTGAGTTACAATAAAATTGTAAACTCTTTTTTTATGTAACTTTACATTAACATGTGAAGTGTGTTTATTTTGTGTTTTGAACTGATTAAGCCTTGTGCAAGTTTATGGGAATGCTTCTACTCTGCTATATACTAATAAGAAGCTGCGTGGAGTTCTGGTACTACCATCCCAGAATTCCTACAACGGGGATGATGGGTGCTGTAGGGGTTCCAGTGGGGAAGCTGCCTATAAGGTGATTGAAGTGGGGTTTGGGCCTGTATCGCAACTTTGGTTCATCGATCAGGGATGCTGTAGAAATACCTTTTATGTATCCATCTGGAATTAAGTACAGTAGATTACTTTTATGTTCCCTTCCAGTTGTGTTGCTGTGTTCATACAACACATCTAACGAGGTCAGTTAAAATCCAGGGGCCACATTAGCAGAGCATGCTAAACTTGGTTAATTTTAAACATGGTTACTTTCTCTGTGGCTTAGCCTGACTGCGAACCACTCCATTTGGTTAGCTTGCATTGTGCAAATCCAGAAAACTAGTTTACTCAGTAATCTGTTTAAGCCAGAGATTCAATGTGCAAATGAGAGAACTGGGCCTCAAACACCATCTTTGAGACTACATTCATTCATTCATTCATTCTATGCTTTATTATATTATTGTTGTTGTATTATCAGCCATGTATTATCCATGTATTATCTGCCATGTATTATCCGGGAGACAGTGGAGGACAGGAAGGCCTGGCGTGCTATGGTCCATGAGGTCACGAAGAGTCGGACACGACTAAATGACTGAACAACAACAACAACAAAATTATCAGCCAGCAATAACAGAGCAAAAAATAACCAAGGAGAACCAGAAGTCGAGATCTTCGGCTAGTGGGTGACAGAGGTCAGTTGCCATCTTCATGGTGAACCTTTCTTCACATTTATGTCTTTCTGGTCACCCCCTTAAGGACATAAAAACAGTCATTAGCATTTAAATCACTGCATTTTCCTCCATCCATCTCAGCGGTCTTAACCATGAGCTCCACCAGACTCTTTCCTCTATTCATTCTAAGGCTTTAATTTTAATTTTAGCCTCTTCCCTCCATCTGGGTTCTGACTTCTGCATGCTAAGACTCCATGCAGAGGTCTCTTGTGGAAAAGCGGAAACCTGATGCTTCAAATCGATAAAAAAGTGACCCATCCATCTGATAAGCCTGCCAGCTCACTGCAACAAATCTGGATTCGGTTGCTCTGTCCTTGTTCTTATTTATTTATTTATTTATTTATTTATCTACGTATTTATACCCCACCTATCCCCTCCCTAGACGGAGGGCTCTAGGCGGCTTACAATCATTGAAATTCATATATTTATACATCATATATTAACAATGTTACAATATTACCGCCCATTAGGGAGGGGGTGAGGGAACCGACTCTTCTTCCGCAGGCAACGGACTACATGCCCCAGAATGCCTCGCTTCCGAGCCGGCTGCTGACGTCCTGGAAGTTGTCATCGGGATCCGCCGTCCTCCGCCGCCGTTATCCACGGGAATCACCAGGTCTTCTTTCGGTCCGAGGGTGACCCCCAAAAGGACGCCAGCAAATTGCCCCACGTAAGTGGTACCCATTTATCTACTTGCCTTAGCTTTCAAACTGCTGGGTTGACAGAAGCTGGGGCTAGTGACGAGAGCTCACCTTGCCACGCGGATTCGAACCGCCGGCCTTATGGTCGGCAGACTAACAGCTCAGCGGTTTAACCCACTGAGCTACCGCGCCCCATTATGCTGACATTGAGGTGGGACGTCCACCGTTCTGAGTTGGTCAGTAGGTAAGGCTTCTCTGCCCAACTTTAAAACACTGTTTAAACATCTTGAAGCCTGGTGGCACTGAAGGAAAATTAGGGAATGGAAGGTATATAATGTGCTGTAAGGAGGGGGTCCTGCGTGATCACCCACCTAACAGCTTGCTGTCGTTGCTTTTGCTCTTGGGTGCAGAATAAAGAGAATAAACCCTTAATTTCATGCAACTGCCTGTTTCTTTGGTCCTGGCTCAGAAATGAACTTGGTAAGGAAATAAAACATTCTAACACCTGGCTACAGTGTTTGGAAACCAACATCCACTAAGCTCCCCGGGAATGGAGAACGAGGGTTCTGCTGTAAGAAGAGAGTGAATCCATTTCAAGGACCGCACTCCAGCTGGAGGTTGGGAATGCGCTGATCCAAGGCAAGAGGGGAATATTTCATAGCATTGACAGATAAGAGTGCATGCTTACCTGAGCAGAAAAGGGAAGACAAACCGCACCTCGTAATTGTGGCAGAAAACCCCTTTCCCTTGGTCCGCATGGATGCAAGCAAACCCATTGATTGCATCAATCCTGCAGGCAGGAGAAGAATCATTAGCTAATCCTCACTTAATGACCATTCGTTTACTGACGGTTCAGACTTACGACAGTGCTGAAAAAAACAACTTACAACCGGTGCTCACACTTATGACCGTCGCAGTGTCCTCGTGGTCACGTGATCACGATTTGGGTGCTTGGCAACCGGTTTGCATTTACGACCATTGCAGAGCACCTGCCCTCTGAAGATGCTGGCCACAGATGCTGGCGAAACGTTAGGAACCACAACTTCCAGAACACGGCCACACAGCCCGGAAGACCCACAACAGCCATCGAACTCTGGCCGTGAAAGCCTTCGACAATACAATATTCTTTTTCTGTACACGAGTTATGCAGCTCTGCTCCATTTCAGTAGTTCAACAGACTGCTAAATGGGCTTCAATTTGTGGCTGTGTGAATAGCCATCTATCTGGTCATGCCTGTCTTGCATGAAAAAATCAAACCCCAAGCAAGATTGGAACATTGCCTGCCTATTTTTGCCTCCCCACCCCCACTGAATCCCTCTTCATTGTTGCTTTCAAGCAATTCAGTTAAAAATGGTTGGTATTTTCACTTTGTTTTGACCCTACCTGGTGCTGGACTCTGGAAAGCGGTAGTGTCCAGCTTCAGCTCCGTTTGAACTTGTCCTGGGGGTTAAATGGAAAAGGCATTGGGAAAGAGTCAGGAAAGAGACTCTGAGCAGAAATACGCTGGAGTGGAGCAGATAAACCATTCTGGGGGCCAAAGAAGTATTCTTAGGAAGCTGAAGGTCTCCAGAATGTAAGAAAGGTACACTGGTTGTTCAAGGTGCATCCACTCATGTCTCTGTAGAAAAAGTTCAGGAAGTTTTTGAGTTGCTACAAAACTCCATTCAAATCCCTTTGAACAGTGTGGTATGGGCAGCAACACCTCGAACATGATTGTATGAAAGAACAGCGATGCCTTTTCTACTGGCATGTCCTGATGGAGCCTTGGCCTGACCCACAGAGAAGGTCTCCTTCTGCCAATTTCCTATGTATGAATTAGGTGCCATATCAAACTGAAGCATCTTCTGCAAATATGAGAAGAAGGAGGAGGAGGAGGGGGGAGGAGGAGGAGGAGGAAGGGGAAGAAGAAGAAGAGGAGGAGGAAGTAGAAGAAGAGGAGGAAGAGGAAGAAGAGGAAGAGGTAGAAGAGGAAGAGGAAGAGGAAGAGGAAGAAGAGGAGGAGGAAGTAGAAGAAGAACAGGAAGAGGAAGAAGAAGAGGAGGAGGAAGTAGAAGAAGAGGAAGAAGAGAAGAGGAGGGGAGGGGGAAGAAGAGGAAGAGGTAGAGGAGGAGGAAGAGGAAGAGGAAGAAGAGGAGGAGGAGGAAGTAGAAGAAGAGGAAGAGGTAGAGGTAGAAGAGGAGGAGGAGGAAGAGGAAGAAGAAGAGGAGGAAGTAGAAGAAGAGGAGGAAGAAGAGAAGAGGAGGGGGAGGGGGAAGAAGAGGAAGAGGTGGAGGAGGAAGAGGAAGAGGAAGAGGAGGAGGAAGTAGAAGAAGAGGAAGAGGAAGAAGAAGAGGAAGAGGTAGAAGAGGAGGAGGAGGAAGAGGAAGAAGAAGAGGAGGAGGAAGTAGAAGAAGAGGAGGAAGAAGAGAAGAGGAGGAAGTAGAAGAAGAGGAAGAAGAGAAGAGGAAGAGGAAGAAGAAGAGGAGGAGGAAGTAGAAGAAGAGGAAGAAGAGAAGAGGAGGAGGAAGTAGAAGAAGAGGAGGAAGAGGAAGAAGAGAAGAGGAAGAGGAAGAGGAAGAAGAAGAGGAGGAGGAAGTAGAAGAAGTGGAGGAAGAAGAGAAGAGGGGGAAGAAGAGGAAGAGGTAGAGGAGGAGGAAGAGGAAGAAGAAGAGGAGGAAGTAGAAGAAGAGGAGGAAGAGGAAGAGGTAGAAGAGGAGGAAGAGGAAGAAGAAGAGGAGGAAGTAGAAGAAGAGGAGGAAGAAGAGAAGAGGAGGAGGGGGGAAGAAGAGGAAGAGGAAGAAGAGGAGGAGGAGGAAGAGATTCACAACTAGTCGTGTTGTCTCAGGTCCCTTACCTGTGGAACTCTGGAGAGCTGTCGATGTCGTTGGCTCAAGGGTGGTAGGAGAAACGCTTGTTGAGCTCTGCTCAGACTGATCCTTCTCTGCTGGAAAACGATGGTTTATTTATTTTAGGCATCCAAATCCACCACTTTTTGCCCCAAAGAGCACCTCCAAGGAGCTTAAACAACAGCTGCTGTAGGAGAAAAGTGCTAGTCTAGAGGAGCCAAAAATCAGCAGGAGTCTCACAGCACCTTTTCTGATGGACCAGTTTTATTAAAAAGCATAACATGTCATGAAATACAGCTCACTGTATCCTGTATCATCAGATACACGGAGGGATTAGTACAGAGCTTTCGAAACTTTTCATGCTGGTGAGACACTTTTTAGACATGCATCATTTCGCAACACACTCTTACAGCAGGGCACAAGGCAGGCACTAGGACCTGCGCGGAATCACAGCAGGTTTGGAGGCAGCCAGGCACAAGGCAGGCACTAGGACCTGCGCGGAATCACAGCAGGTTTGGAGGCAGCAGGGCACAAGGCAGGCACTAGGACCTGCGCGGAATCACAGCAGGTTTGGAGGCAGCAGGGCACAAGGCAGGCACTAGGACCTGCGCGGAATCACAGCAGGTTTGGAGGCAGCCAGGCACAAGGCAGGCACTAGGACCTGCACGGAATCACAGCAGGTTTGGAGGCAGCAGGGCACAAGGAAGGCACTAGGACCTGCGTGGAATCCTGGCAGGGCCGGTTTGGAGGCAGCAGGCACAAGGCAGGTACTAGGACCTGCACGGAATCACAGCAGGGCAGGTTTGGAGGCAGCAGGCACAAGGCAGGCACAAGGACCTGCGCGGAATCACAGCAGGGCAGGTTTGGAGGCAGCCAGGCACAAGGCAGGCACTAGGACCTGCGCGGAATCCTGGCAGGGCTCGGAGGCAGCAGCAGCCCTGACACATCCAGACACTGCAGCAGACACACTAACCTGTCCCGACACACAGTTTGGAAAGCTCTGGATTAGTACATGCGAGACATGGGATTTAAGGAGGACTGGTAATAAAAAAGGTGTGTGGGGGGGGCAGGGAAAGTCTGTAGGGTACTTGTGTTAGATTTCTCATTTCAAGAGGAAGAAGCAGAAGAAAAGGACTAGAGGAGTTAGAATCAGGATCAAAGTGGATCTAGAGCAGTGTTTCTCAACCTTGGCAACTTTAAGATGTGTGGACTTCAACTCCCAGAATTCATAGGGAAGTGCTCAGGGATGTCCACACGGCATGGTGAAAAGAAATCACAGTGCAATCAAAACAGCTCTGCCTGTTTTCTATGTAGGTAGCTGCATATTTCATGCATAACGTGCTCGCAGTTTTCTCGTGCATCCTCATGCATTATGTGCATGCATGACTTCATTCGCTTACTCATGAATTCCCATGCTTTACACGCATGCATTACATGATGCAGCCTCATGTGTAATGCAGATGCATTATTGCATGCATTCTCGTGGACTATCATAAAGATGCACATTCCTTATGAGGCATGATGTGCTTGCAGTATCTCACACAAGATACTGTAACGTCTGTAGGGTACTTGTGTTAGATTTCTCATTTCAAGAGGAAGAAGCAGAAGAAAAGGACTGGAGGAGTTAGAATCAGGATCAAAGTGGATCTAGAGCAGTGTTTCTCAACCTTGGCAACTTTAAGATGTGTGGACTTTAACTCCCAGAATTCCGCAGCCAGCAATGCTGGCTGGGGAATTCTGGGAGTTGAAGTCCACACATCTTAAAGTTGCCATGGTTGAGAAATACTGATGTAGAGCAGAGCTTTCCAAACTGTGTGTCGGGACACGTTAGTGTGTCAGCTGCAGTGTCTGGGTGTGTTGCGGCTGCTGCTGCCTCCGAGCCCTGCCAGGATTCCACACAGGTCCTAATGCCTGCCTTGTGCCCTGCTGCCTCCAAACCTGCTGTGATTCCGCGCAGGTCCTAGTGCCTGCCTTGTGCCCTGCTGCCTCCAAACCTGCCCTGCCAGGATTCTGTGCAGGTCCTAGTGCCTGCCTTGTGCCTTGCTGCCTCCAAACCTGCTGTGATTCCGCACAGGTCCTAGTGCCTGCCTTGTGCCCTGCTTTAAGAGTGTGTCGCGAAATGATGCCCTGCTGTAAGAGTGTGTCGCGAAATTATGCATGTCTAAAAAGTGTGTCACCAACATGAAAAGTTTGGAAAGCTCTGATCTAGAGCATATGTGAGTGATGACAAAATTGAGGTGCAGTTAAACTGGGAACATCTGGTTCCGTCAAAGAAGCTAATGCCAGTTGCTCTACTTTCCCATGTGATTGCAGTGAATCAGATCTTTGTTACTCACCGCAGAAGGACTCAGGACAGAAGAATCTCACTCGATAGTCCAGACACAGCGCACCTTTCCCTTGTTGGGCGTTGATACAGGCAAACCCGTGAGAAGCATCATTTCTGTCCAAATGACCCAACGAAAGCAATGTCAGGCATCTAATGCTCAGGAACTTGGGCCTCTGACTGAATTTTTTCTCCTCCCTCCTCCTCTCTTCTCCTTTTGTGCGGTGTCTTTTAGATTGGAGGGCTCAGAGCAGGGCTGTCTGATGCCTGAATGCTATCCTGGGAGCGCTTTTGACTAAAAGCAAATTAGGTATGAATGCCTAACCATAAAATAAGTACTACTAGGGAATCCTCAGTGAAGCTTCATGTAAGGATTAGTGTGGTGGTTAGTGGAAAAATAACATTATTTCTTAGTCTGGCATTCTAGCGTTCCGAATGGAGCTGAATTCTCCCTTCTGGTTAGAGGCAGAAAAAAATGTGAAGATGGAGCTGGAGAAACAACATGGAGTTTTGCTTTTATATATGATCACAGCTTCAAGACTTTTATACGCACAGAGATGGAAAGATCCACAGATAGCTACGGTTGAAGATTGGATTGTTAAATTAATGGATCTGGCCCAGATGGCTAAATTGACAGCATTAATTAGAGAACATTCAGTTTCTGGATTTTTATCTGTTTGGCAACCACTTCTAGAGTACTTGCTTGTGGTATTAAAAAATGATGTTCTGATTTTGGGTTTTAATGATTAATTGGTTTATTTTAATAGAAATAATGTTACTATGGTTTAATCATTGGTAAGAGATTATTTTTGTAAATTTATCTATATCTGTATTGGAGAAAGTCAGAAGTCACTTTTCCGTCTTTGTTTTCTGTCTGTTTGCACTTTATAGTTTTTTCTTCTTTCTTCTTTAGTTCTATTTTCATGCTTTTCTGTATTTTCTAGTTTGTATTTTATCTATACTCTGAAAATCAATAAAGTTTAAACTATAAAAAAAAATGTGAAGATGGGACGTGACTGATTTTTTAGGTGACTAGATTAGGTTCTTCCAGGGTTGGGCAGGACCTTCCTTCTCTCCACCCATTCCTGCTTCAAGCTGTGATAAAATTGGCAGTCTGGCTCTTACATTCGGACCTCTCGTGGCTGGAGGGCAATATGGGGGAAAGATTATGTATTTCTGTGACCATAAAAGTGTTCAGAGAAAAATGCACAGCTGCCAGATTTTTTGGGGGGTGGGGGGAAGGGGAGGAGATGTAGGGAGGAAAAAAAGAAGAAAATCTAATTGAGTCTGTAGAATTGAGCTTTCCCCCCCCCCCTTCGGTAGCCTCAAGTCCCTCCGTCCTTCCAATTTGAGGAAAATTAAAATGAACGCTCGCAGTTTATAAAGAAAACCAAGATGGGAGAACTGAATAGTGGGAAGGTAAATACATACTTGAAATACATTGAATGAGTTTGAGAAAAAGGGCACATTCCCTTTCTGCTTTGCAATGCCCCTGTTCCCTGCACGCTGGCAGTGCCAGAGAGGTAGGCTGACCATACGTCCCATTTTGAACGGGACAGTTCCGTTTTTTTAGCATTTTTCAACCGTCCCGTCGTTTTGATAAAAATCTCAATTTTGTCCTGTTTGTTAAACCCGGCGGGAATGGCGCGGAAGGAGGATCCGAGCTGGAGCTGCTGATTGGAGGCAGCCCGGAAGAGGAAGCCCTCCCGCCTATCAGCGCGTGGCAAAGGAGGGCGGAGAGGCGGAGAGGAGGGTGATTGGCCAGGCGGGAGCCAATCGTGCAGACCGGGGGCGGGGTTTGCAGGCAGGAGCCGATCGCACGGACTGGGGGCGGGGTTTGCAGGCAGGAGCCAATCGTGTGGACCGGGGGCGGGTTTGCAGGCGAGAGCCAATCGCACGGACCGGGGGGCGGGGACCCCTGTCTTTTTCATGAATACAAAATATAACATCAGACCCCGTCCCGTTTTGCCATCCCAATGTCCTGTTTTTGTCTCAAGGAAATATGGTCAGCCTACAGAGAGGTTTATGCACCCCTGGGCAGCATCTTGCTCCCCCTCCTGGCACGGCTCTGGCTCTCCAACCATTTGCCCACCACCTCCTTCTTCAGCCAGAATCTCACATTGCAAAGTACTGCCCGGTCTCGGAGGCCGGGACCCCTTCCAGGGTCTGGACTTCGATTCCCACGGGCTGAAGGCAGAGAGCACCAGGATATGCATCCATGAGGTCAGGAAGAAGCTCGTAATCCCCAGTGCCGGACGGACTGTCCCGATCAAACCAAATCGTCTTGCAAGCTGGCCGAAAGAGAAGAAATCAGGCTTCCAGGCAATTTTTCAGTCGTGCTGACCTATTTCCTTGGCTTCACCTCAAGCAGAAAAATAACCTCGGAGCTAAACAAAATTATATTCCATTTTCCAAACTCTCCATTATGTTTTCTCCCTTAAATTCATTCCGTGTTGTCCTTGGGCCATTCCTGTGTAACTCTCCCCACTTTACCTCTGCTCTCTAAATATTTTATACGCATCTGGGACTACTGGTGTTAATCTTGCCAATAGCACTCATTTGTGGGTCAAAATGTTATTTGGGATACAGAAATCTTGTTCCTCGGCTCTGAACACTAAAAACAAAATCCTGAAAATTTAGGGGGGGGGAGATCATAAATGTTGCAATTCTAGTGACTATAATTATAATTTACCTTGGACCGGATCCAGGTTTAATCAAACTAAGAGCAGACCCTGGATAGAGCCAGTTTGGTCTAGTGGTTAAGGTGCTGGGCTAGAAACCAGGAGACTGTGAGTTCTAGTCCCGCCTTAGGCATGAAAGCCGGCTGGGTGACCTTGGGCCAGTCACTCTCTCTCAGCCCTAGGAAGGAGCCAATGGCAAACCAGGAGACTGAGAGTTCTAGTCCCGCCTTAGCCGTGAAAGCCGGCTGGGTGACCTTGGGCCAGTCCCTGTCTCTCAGCCCTAGGAAGGAGCCAATGGCAAACCAGGAGACTGAGAGTTCTAGTCCCGCCTTAGGCATGAAAGCCGGCTGGGTGACCTTGGGCCAGTCCCTGTCTCTCAGCCCTAGGAAGGAGCCAATGGCAAACCAGGAGACTGAGAGTTCTAGTCCCGCCTTAGGCGTGAAAGCCAGCTGGGTGACCTTGGACCAGTCCCTCTCTCCCAGCCCTGGGAAGGAGCCAATGGCAAACCAGGAGACTGTGAGTTCTAGTCCCGCCTTAGGCACGAAAGCCGGCTGGGTGACCTTGGGCCAGTCACTCTCTCTCAGCCCTAGGAAGGAGCCAATGGCAAACCAGGAGACTGAGAGTTCTAGTCCCGCCTTAGGCATGAAAGCCGGCTGGGTGACCTTGGGCCAGTCCCTCTCTCCCAGCCCTGGGAAGGAGCCAATGGGAAACCAGGAGACTGAGAGTTCTAGTCCCGCCTTAGGCACGAAAGCTGGCTGGGTGACCTTGGGCCAGTCCCTGTCTCTCAGCCCTAGGAAGGAGCCAATGACAAACCAGGAGACTGGGAGTTCTAGTCCCACCTTAGGCATGAAAGCCGGCTGGGTGACCTTGGGCCAGTCACTCTCAGCCTACCCACCTCACAGGGTTGTTGTTGTGGGGAAAAGAGCAGGAGGAAGGAGTATTAGGTATGTTCGCCTCCTTGAGTTTTTTATAAAAATAATAAAGGCGGGATAAAAATAAAACAAACAAAATAAATAATAATAATAATATCAAATGGGTTCAGTCAATCAGGATTCACTTAAGTTCCATTGATTTCAAGTAGGAATCTATATCTGCCTCCAGCTCTCACAATTCATGCCACCCAGATTCCAAAGGACAAGAGTAAGGAACAGGTTTTCTAATGTCTCATACAAGAAAAGTGGAAAGTAAACCCACCTTGCTCTTCAACCTGGGCCCCAGTTTTTACTTCTGGAGTCGTCGGGGTGAGGACAGTGACAGGCTCCAAACTTGAGCCTGGAATGAAAAAAATATATCTTAATGCAGATTCCAGAGTAATTTGGATGTTAGGGAGAGAGGGAAGATTAATATTAATTAAATTAATATTAAATTAATAATTTAATTATTTTATTTTATTTAATTAACATTAAGTTAATATTAATATAATATTGCAAGTCTGAAAGTACATCTCTCCCCCCCTCACCTTTTCAGACCAAGAAACTAGGGAGGGTCCCTTCTGAGATGCTTGCCACGCCCCTTTTCCTCATGTGGGCTCAGCTGCCTCTTATCCGACCGTTGCCTAGCCTGCGGCTCTTCCTCCTGTCTCCCAAGGTCATTCCCACAGACCATGACATCACCAGTGGGATGGGGAAAGAGGGCAGAGGGTGATGGCTTGGTTGTTATTGACAGTAGATTTCACCAGATCCCTTAGCTGGAACATGTCTTCCCCGTGATCCCCAGCGTCAGCCCTTTGAGGTAATCCAGACGAGAAGCATGACAATGAATCCTATCTCTATTATAGGATTACATTAACAGAATCTTGCAAGTCTGAAAGCACCTCTCCCCTCCTTTCCTTTTACTTTCCAGAAAACTAGGGAGATGCTTCCCACACCCCTTTTCCTTCTGTGGGCTCAGCCGTCTGTTATCCGACCGTTGCCTAGACTGCGGCTCTTCCTCCTGTCTCCCAGAGTCATTCCCACAGACCATTACAGAGGTAAAGGAGAAATTCACTCCTGTGAATTCTCCCTAGCTCACTCTTGCAATTGAAACAGCTCTCGTAACAGCTTTAGATAGAGTTTTGTACCTTTTACTGGGAATTGTGGAGTGCTTTGTTCTTGTGCCAAAGTAGAAGTGGGGGCTGGTGATGTAAGAGGTGCTGCTTTAGGAGTAGACAGTTCTTGACTTCCTATGGGGGGGAAAACCCTCTTTTTGTCTGTCTTTTTTTCTAGTATGCATAAAGAACAATAACTTACAATACAGTGGAGACCCTACTATTAAGTGGGAGAGTCCCAAGAGTCCCTTTTGGGAGTTGGGCGGTGAGAAATCGAATTAATAAATAATAAATAAATAATAAATTAAGTATTAAGCTTAAGCTTAAGCTAGAGACCTTTATTATGCAACACATAATTCAAAAAGTTTGCAGTTGTTTATCAATGCCACGCTCAGCTCTAAATGTAAAATTTAAGCAACCTGATGCATTTTAGAAATTATAGTTAATCTTGTCATTACCCCTCCCCCTTTTTTCTTTATCTTTAAAGGTTTAAGTTATTTAACTCATCAGAGTGTTAATAATCTCTGGTCAACACTGTATAAATACCACTGTACCCAAAGTATATAATGTACCACTTGTATTTTATAATAATACAATAACACAGTATTAAAATCTGAGTTGGATGCTGAAAGATATGGACTTAAACAAATGAGCCATGATTTAGGAAGAAGTCACCTCTCCCTTTTATTATCTTTTATTTATCTTTTATTTATCTTTTATTTATCTTTTATTTATCTTTTATTTATCTTATCTCCTTATTACCTTGCTTAGAATTTGCACAGGTGGCCCTCGCTTAACAACCATTCGTTTAGTGATGGTTCAGACTTACAATGGTGCTGGAAAAAAACGACTTACGACCAGTCCTCACACTTACAACTGTCACAGCATCCTCCCCGGTCACGTGATCACGATTTGGGTGCTTGGCAACCGGTTCACATTTATGAACGTTGCAGCATCCTGTGGTCATGGGATCGCCATTTTTGACCTTCCCGGCTGGTTCCTGGCAAGCAAACTCAATGGGGAACCACATGATTCGCTTAACGACCGTGGTGATTTGCTTAACAACTGCTGCAAAAAAGGTCGTAAAATCGGGTTGAATTTGTTTAATGACCGCTTCACTTAGCAACCAAAATTCCAGTTCCAATTGTGGTCGTTAAGTGAGGACTACCTGTATTATGTGTTATTTGACCTATAGCCTCTGGCTTGACTCACTTTCTTGAGTTAACTGTTTTCAAATAGCGGTATCCCTGTAATGTGGAGAGCACAGATGTGCATGTCAGTCATGTTCGGTGAAAGGGTCTTGCTTTGTGGCCCACCGCAGCTGCCCATTCCAAACAAACTTTGTGATTGCTGTCAGCTTTGTCTCCTGGGGCATCTTTCTCCATTGGTGGGATGATGGGACACGTGGCTGTGTGTTACCCCCCTTGCTGGCAGGCACCACAGGAACCTTGACACTTGATGATACACTGAACAGATCTCAAAACAGTTATTATGGTCATTGTGTACCTTTCACAGGAATCTCTGAGGTACTCTGACCTTGCTCCAAGGTGGAAGCCGGGACAGGAGAAGTGAGGATCTCTTGGCCGCCTACAGAAAGAGGAATCCCCAAAATAGTCTTTTTATTTTTTTTCATTTCTAATATTTATTTTATATATTCATCCGTTTATATTTATAAATATATATACTGTAACCAGTGGGGGTTTTTTTTTGGCTCTGGCCCCACCCACTTTTGGCTTTGGGTCCGCCCAGTTCAATTGGCCACACCCCCACATTGAAGACAGTCTTCAGGATGTCAGGCAAGGGCGAATGCAGGTCTTGTGTCCAATAAGATTGTTCACAAACTGAGTTACAGGAAATGTCAAGGAATAAGGAGGTGGCCATGAAGAAAATGTGCGGCAATAATTAGCAAGGGATGAGCTCAGCCCCAGAAAACAGGAAAGGGTGAGAAAGAGACACAACCCCACCTTGACTCTCTTTGGAACAAGAGGAAGGGAAGAAGAAACGTTATAAAGCTTTCAAGATCATGTTATTATAGCCTAGATCAATATATTAGTATTCTAGGATTCCTTGTGGTGTCTGTTTCTTGACCTGGCCCTTTTTGAAGGGCTGATATTAGTCTTGAAAGCTTTATAATGTTTCTTCTTCCCTTCCCTGTTATACCAAAGTGAATCAAGGCGGGCAATCTTGAGTTTCTTTCTCACCCTTTCCTGTTTTCCTGGGGTAAGTTCATGTTTTACTAGTGGTTGCTGCATATTTTCTCCATATTTGCTCTTCAACAGGAAGTGAGCAAAAAGATTAAACCCAGGACATCAAAATTACCAAGGACCTAAAGACTAAAGCAAATGCACTTACCAGAACAGAAGGCTTCTGGGCACAAGAACCGCACACGATAGTCACGGCAACGCTGTCCTTTCCCTTGCATGATGTTGAGGCAAATGAAGCCAATCTTTGCTTTGTTCCTGCCCAGAGGAAAGAACAAATGACACCGTGAAAACTGAAGGGCTGGCTATTCCAGAAGTAGGTCCCATTTATTTATTTATTTATTTATTTATTTATTTATTTATTTATTTATTTATTTATTATCCTGCCTTTATTATTTTTATAAATAACTCAAGGTGGCGAACATACCTATTACTCCTTCCTCCTCCTATTTCCCCCACAACAACAACCCTGTGAGGTGAGTTGGGCTGAGAGAGAGTGACTGGCCCAAGGTCACCCAGCCGGCTTTCATGCCTAAGGCGGGACTAGAACTCTCAGTCTCCTGGTTTGCCATTGGCTCCTTCCTAGGGCTGAGAGACAGGGACTGGCCCAAGGTCACCCAGCCGGCTTTCATGCCTAAGGCGGGACTAGAACTCTCAGTCTCCTGGTTTGTCATTGGCTCCTTCCTAGGGCTGAGAGAGAGTGACTGGCCCAAGGTCACCCAGCCGGCTTTCATGCCTAAGGCGGGACTAGAACTCTCAGTCTCCTGGTTTCTAGCCCAGCACCTTAACCACTAGACCAAACTGGCTCTCTTTTGCTAGTCCCCTTTGCTAGGAAAATAAAATATAGTGGCAAGATTGTAGCTCAATCTACAGCCTTGGTTGAATGTCCAGGTAGGATCAAGAATGACTCTTGTCTGAAAACTCGGACACCCTCTCCCTGAAACACAGTGGATGTCATCCCATCTAGATATTTCTTCGAAGACAGTCTGAAATGTGGACTGCTAGGTTTCCTGCTAAATTTGTGCTGGAGGTCTGCAGTAAAATTGTTTCCCCCCTTCCTGAAACCATCCCGCCGAATCTTGAAAACTCACACAGTGAAGTTCTGCCCGGTTTCAGATGCTGGAGTTCCATCCACAGCCTGCACTTCTATTGCCTTTGGCAACAAGCACATTTCGTTGGGATTTCTGTACAGGATGTCAGCAACGAGTTCGTAATCTCCACTGTCCGCAGGATCATCTTGGTTAAACCAGCGAGTATAACACACTAAAAGGAGAAAGCGGGGAGAGATGATGAAAAATTCCCCACTTGGCTATAGGGAACATCCAAGCCAAGATTTTTGTGGTGAGAAGGCTCAGTCACCAGGCAATTCCTGTAGATTTGCAGCTTAAAGGTCATGAAAGGCATCAAAAATCACTAATTGATGGGGGCAACATTCAGCCTCCTCTTGGGCTGGAGACCATACTGTGTCCTGAGGCTGATCCTTACAAGGTCTTCTAGGAAGACCAAAGGCACGGAAGTGCAGCAGACTGGGAAGAGCTCAGGGGCAAATCCTGGTTACATTTGGGAACACCTGCATAGTGGAGTCCTTGGTGCTCTCTGAGCCTTGCTGTTTTCTTGCAGACGTTTCATTGCCAGGCTAGGCAACATCCTCAGTGCGAAAAGGGAGTGGGACTTGCTCTCTGTTTATATACCCTGGCTTGTCCTGCCTGTGTTGGTGGGGGGTGTTTTCTCCTTCAGAGTTCCTTGATTGGGCTGTTGTTTGCTGTTTGATTGATTGACTAAGTTAATAAGTTAAGTTAATAGTTAAATTAAGGTATAATGTACTGTTTGATTGTTCCTCTGGTGCTAATCCTGGTGTTAATCTTTGCCTATCTGGGTGCTGATTGCTGGCAAGGAGGTGTTCTGGTCTTTTGGCTTTTCTATTGTCTCTTATGAATGGTATGTAAATGTTGTTTACCTCTATGTGTCTGTTGATGGCTGCTTTGTCTGAGTGCCAAGCTTCCAGGAATTCTCTAGCGTTTTTGGATTTGGCTTTTTGGATTTGGATTTCATAAGAGACAATAGAAAAGCAAAAAGGCCAGAACACCTCCTTGCCAGCAATCAATACCCAGATATGCAAAAATGAACACCAAGATTAGCACCAGAGGAACAATAAAACAGCACAATATATTGTACTCTAATTAAGGAACTATTAACTTAGTCAATCAACCAAGCAGCAAACAACAGCCCAATCAAGGAACTCCAAAGGGGAGAACAACACCTCCACCAACACAAGCAGGACAAGCCATGGTAGATAAACAGAGAGCAAGTCCCACTCCCTTTTCACACTGAAGATGTTGCCTAGCCTGGTAATGAAACGTCTGCAAGAAAACAACAAGGCTCAGAGAGCACCAAGGACTCCAACCCTGAGCTACAAATATTCTCTTTGATTGGTACACCTGCATAGCTTGCTCAGAAACTGGAGATGTCTCTTGTTGTTCAGGGGTGGGGATTAGGGTTTGAGGAGTGATGGGCTTAAATCCTGGTGTGGGTGGACCTTCTGCAGGAAAAGAAAATCAAATTTGGTGCTGGAAATGTTTGGTGCAGCCCATCTTTGCTGGTGCAACAGCCGACGAGTGACTTTTTTTTTGTCTCGATCACAATTCCTACCTTTCTGAGGACGTTGGGTGAGAATCTGCTCGGAGTCAGGGGTCGGGGCAGGGGACGTGATACCTTCCTCCTCCTCTCCTTCACATTCAAGCTGATCATCGTAATCTTTTATAGAGATGGAAGCAAAGGGTTAGCGGCATCATCTGACAAATGGAAAGGCTCAGTTGAGATCATTTGACTGGGTGGGGGGACACACAGCTTCCCAGTTCCAAAAGTGATTCTGCAGATACACTGCTCAATTTCTTCCTGTGTGTGTGTGTGTGTGTGTGTGTGTGTATTTACAGCTTCTCCTAATATGGAAAGCTTCTGGAAGTAACTCATTTCTCCAATGTTCCTTTTTTCAGGGACCTGTACTATTTTAAACATGAATTTCCCCTATATCTGCTTTCTTTTGATATCTCTTTTCTTAGTCCACAACTTTCCCCAATACTAGGCTGACCATACGTCCCATTTTGAACGGGACAGTCCCATTTTTTAAGCATTTTTCAACCGTCCAATCGTTTTCATAAATATCTCAATTTTGTCCCATTTTTCAAACCCGGCGGGAATGGCGTGGAAGGAGGATTTGAGCCGGAGTGCGGGCTGGGGGGCGGGGTTTGCAGGTGGGAGCCAATCGCGTGGACCAGGGGGCGGGGACCCCTGTCTTTTTCATGAATACGAGATATTACATAAGACCCCATCCTGTTCTGCCATCCTGAAATATGGTCAGCCTACCCAATACCCTCTTTTTAAAAAAAATTCTTTCATTAGAAGACTTTATTGGTGGATGCTGTTCACCAGGGAGAGAGAAGAAAGTTGGGCCTTGTTGCTGTCCGTGGTGCTGAAAGATCCATGTTTTGCAAAATCAGAAGAAGGCACTCCATGAACTTCTTCTGTGTGTTTTTTTGGCAGATTATTGCCATAAATAGCCACAAAAGCTTTCTTATACCCCCTGCCTGATGCTGGCAGGGTAGGAAGAAGACGTTTAGGACCATACCTTTATTTGATCCCTGGGGACATTTGCCTTGTTCAGAATCAGGCGTTGGAGAGGGCTCCAATGGAGCCTCCATTTCATGTCCAGATCCTCCATTATTCTCTGATAAGACATAAATTAATACAGGTAGTAAAACTACAAGCCAGTCACGTCAGCAGGATGATTAATCTGGCTGCAACCTGTTTTTGACAAGGAAACCTGCAAAAGTTAAGGTAAAGGTGAAGGTTCCCCCCGCACATTTGTGCAGTCGTGTCCGACTCTAGGGGCCGGTGCTCATCTCTGTTTGTTAGCCAAAGAGCCAGCGTTGTCCGAAGACGCTTCCGCGGTCATGTGGCCGGCATGACATGCGCAGAACGCTGTTACCTACCCACCAAAGTGGTACCTATTCATCTACTTGCATTTGCATGCTTTCGAATTGCTAGGTTGGCAAGAGCTGGGGCTGGTGCGGGAGCTCACTCCGTCACGCGGGGCTAGGGATTCGAACCTCTGAACTTACGATCTTCCGATCGACAAGCCTGGCGTCTTACCCGCTGAGCCACCACGCCCCCTTTAACTGCAAAAGTTACTAGGTATTTATTTTATTTTATTTTATTTTATTTTATTTTATTTTATTATTTTTATTTATTTATTTATTTATTTATTCAATTTATCCCCCACCCATCTCCCATACAAGGGACTCTGGGCAGGCTACAACAAGTAAAAATTTAAAAAACTATACAAAATTTCTAAAAAACACACCAAACATAACAATAAATAAAGTCCAAGATGGATTTGAAACCGCAGAGTAGATCATAGTGCTACAGGCCCAGCCAACCCCAGGAGGCACTACTGCTCCCGTCGTCCCAGGCCAGGCGGCAGAGCCAGGTCTTAAGGGCCTTCCGAAAGGCCAGGAGGGAGGGAGCCAGTCTCACCTCCGGGGGCAAGATATTCCATAGGGCGGGCGCTATCGCGGAGAAGGCACGCCTCCTGGACCCCGCTAGATGGAATTCTCTTGTAGAGGGGGTCCGAAGCATGCCCTCTCTGCATGCACGGGTGAGGCGGGCCAATGTTATAGTGAAAATATAGTATAAAACTTTCACTGGAACAAACAGCTCCCTAGTTGACTTAGTGAGGGACTCAGCAGTAACTGAAGGATGACTGATAATGTACGATTCTCAAATTCAGTTATGGATTGACACGACAGCCCTTGGCACAGGAAACGAAGGACCAGATTTGATGTTAAAAATTGGGAGAGTTTGGTTATGAAAAGGAGAAAGAAGGATGCTTTGCCAGTCCTGGAAGGAAAATAAGAATCAAGCTCTTAAAAAGTATATTTCATCTGGCGGGGTCCAGGAGGTGTGCCTTCTCTGCGATAGCACCCGCCCTGTGGAATATCTTGCCCCTGGAGGTGAGACAGGCGACCTCGCTCCTGGCCTTCCGGAAGTCTTTAAAGACCTGGTTCTGCCGCCTTGCTTGGGACGAAGGAAGTAATAGTTCCTCCTGGGGGTGGTTAGCCCCGTAATACCCTCCTTTTTAAGATCTTCCCATCCTCTGGATTCTTATCTATTTATTATTATATTGTATTTTTAAGTGTATAGGTTTTTAATATTAATATTAATGTTGTAAACCGCCCAGAGTCTACTGTTGTGGAGATGGGCGGTGATAAATTTGAATAATAATAATAAATAAATAAATAAGATGTGTTAGACATTGTACAACAAAGGGGATATTTTAGCAAAGGGTGGTATTAATTATAATGTAATGCTTGTTAGCATTAAATTTATTTATTTATTTATTTATCAAATTTATCACTGCCCAACTCCCCCAAGGGAGTTAATAGTGGTGATTTGCATGAATTGGCAATCATTTTAACTGTGATATGTACATAACTGTGGGACGCGGTGGCTCAGCGGGTTAAACTGCTGAGCTGTAGACTGCCGATCGGAAGGTTGGCAGTTCAAATCCCCGCGCAACGAGGTGAGCTCTCGTTGCTAGTCCCAGCTCCTGTCAAACCAGCAGTTTGAAAGCTTTGCAAGTAGATAAATGGGTACCACCTTAAGTGGGACAATATGCTGACGTCCTGTCGGGGAGTCGGCCACCGAACGAAAAAGATCTCTGGAATGGCGGCGGCAACAACGGACCCCGGAAAAAGCAGCTTCATCTACAGGACGTCAACAGCTGGCTCCGACGCAAGGCATTGTGGGGCTTGTAGTCCAAATAGCCACGGAAGAGTCGGTTCCCTTACCCCTTCCCTTAAGCGCGCGGTTTAAAATTGTATAATGTATAATGTAGAATGAAATATGTATGTATGTAAGCCGCCTAGAGTCCTCCGTTAGGGAGGGGATAGGCGGGGTATAAATATAATAATAATAATAATAATAATAATAAATAAATAACTCCAGGTTCACGGTGAAATTTAAAGTTGATTTTCGGCAATCAGTTGAAATGTATCCACAGATCTTAGTGTAATATATATTGCACATACATTATACTATGCATCTGCTTGTGCCATTTTTTCACCACCTTCCAGGTGGCACTGAGAACTGTCTGGGGACAATTCCGGAGTGGCAGGAGGTTTGGCATAGTGGATCAGTGCCCCTGATCTGTTTAGTTCATCTGTTCCTGCCAAGAAACAACCTATATTTGATACAGTGCCTTATGGTGCCCGCTGAGAAATAGGGCTAGCTGACTCTCTCTGCAGAGATGAATGAGCTTGCTTTTTTCCTTCCCTTTGGTCTGACTGGCACCTGGGGGGTGGGGGCTGAACACAAAAGACGAATTGGAAAGCGAGGGACTTTAGGATGAGAATCACAACTTCAACTCCCTGATTATGCTTCAAACTTCTGATATCACTGCCATACATTCATCCTCATATTTTGCATGTTTCAAGAAGGAAGTCAATGATGTACAATGCCAAGGATGAGCCAAAATGAAAAGGAATGTGCTATTCTTGGCCAGCGTTTCTCTTCGTTCTATTGGAAAGTACAGGACTGAATCTTTGATTGAACATTTCGGATGCCATCTTTACCTCCCTTGAAGCTCTCTGTTGTTCCTTCTGGTTCGGGGTGTGGCGTCTTGGGTGCAGGGAAAGTTGTCTTTGGTCTGACTGGCACCTGAGGGGTAGGGCCTGAAGAGAAGAGGCAGGTCAGAAGGTGGGGCTTTTGGGTGACCTATCAGAGATATCACACTTCAACCTGCTAAGGACACTTCTATATGTACGGCCCCATATTTTGCATGTTTAGAGAATGCCAATCTGATAGAAGACACCTAGGATGTCAACACCACTAACAGAAGGTGTCATCTCTGGCCAGTGCTTCCCATCAAGTCATCTTCCAAGAGGACCACAAAACCTTTGAATGAACATTTCGGATTCCATCTTTACCTCCCTTGAAGCTCTCCGTTGTTTCTCCAAGTTCAGAGGGTGGCGTCTTGGGTGCAGGGAAAGTTGTCTTTGGTCTGACTGGCACCTGAGGGGTAGGGCCTGAAGAGAAGAGGCAGGTCAGAAGGTGGGGCTTTTGGGTGACCTATCAGAGATATCATTTCTTGCGTATTTTAAAATGAAGCAAGTATTATGCAGTCATCTACTGTACATTCTCCAGACCTCCCTCTAACTCTTATCCAAAGGAAACAAAGTGGAACCCCTCTTCCCTTGACTTTTCTTAATATGTTGATGTTCCTCTGTGAAAGATTTCCTCTTTCTGCAGCCTCCCCATCTCCCCCACTTAAGGAGTTCCTTTCAGGTGCCTTCCTTTGGAACGGCTGATCAGCCACGGAGGCTGCAGATTTCTCCTCCTTTCCTATTATTCATCTTCCGATCACTTTCCTTCCTTCCTGATCTGAACAGGTCCATCGGATCAATTCTCTTGAGGTTGAATGGAAGGGAGGGAAGCCAGAGAAGCTGCAGATGATTGTATAGTGGAAGACCGGCCATTCATATGTTCGACTGTTGGTCATTAGAAAAGTGCAGGAACATCACGCTCCAGGTGTATCATTTTCACCGAACGTCTTAGATGTTTTGGAAACAAGTTCTCTTTCCCTGATCTGAGCCAGACCCCATAGGAAAAACTGCTGGTTTTCAGCATGGCATGAATTCTTTGACAAACTGGGAGCCAGTTTCGTGTAGTGGCGAAGTTGCTGGCCCAGAAACCAGAAGTCTGTGAGTTCTAGTCCCGCCTTAGGCATGAAAGCCGGCTGGGTGACCTTGGGCCAGTCCCTGTCTCTCAGCCCTAGGAAGGAGTCAATGGCAAACCAGGAGACTGAGAGTTCTAGTCCCGCCTTAGGCAGGAAAGCCGGCTGGGTGACCTTGGGCCAGTCCCTGTCTCTCAGCCCTAGGAAGGAGTCAATGGCAAACCAGGAGACTGAGAGTTCTAGTCCCGCCTTAGGCAGGAAAGCCAATTGAGTTTCCTTGGGCCAGTCCCTCTCTCTCAGCCCTAGGAAGGAGCCAATGGCAAACCAGGAGACTGAGAGTTCTAGTCCCGCCTTAGGCATGAAAGCCGGCTGGGTGACCTTGGGCCAGTCCCTGTCTCTCACCTGTAAAAGCAACTCCAGCCAGAATGAGAAAAGAAAAGTTCTGCTGTGACCTTATCCAGCACGGGTTCATTATTTTGGCTGGATGAGCAAGAGAGCCATTTTAAATTTCCGGAGACCCAAATCCAGGGATTCTATCGAAAGCCAAGGACTTATGCTGGGCATTGTTGGCACACGTTACCGGGAAAGGTGAACTCTTGGTGATGTTTGTTGCACTGCGGTGCTGCCATTTCAGGTGGGCAGCTTTTGACTAAGAGGGTCGACTGATTTGAAGAACTGGGGACACCCCATTTGCTCTCGGGACAGCTGATTCTGCCCCGGCTCCTAAATTGGAGCTACTTGTAGAAAGACTTGACTTTGGGGATGTAAGTAGGTTGCAAGTAGGTTCCTTGGGCGGCCTGGGTCTGCTGGTGAGGGCAGAGTATCAACGTTGCCCCAATCCAGGAGCGTCCTTAATTAGTACATAAAAACAACGGAGCTTTAATTCCACCGTCTTGACTGTTTTGACCACACCCTGCAGACAACTCTGAATAATCAGCCAATTGAGCACCGGTGCGCCATGCCCTCTTTGTGCCTGGCTGCAGAACATCCATGCACCCCCATATCTCTGGCTTTTCAATAAGGAGTATTATTGGCATCAATTACTAGCATGGAAACAAAGCACAAGGTAGACCTGCCTGTGCTCACCCCTAGTTACAGTAAAAAGGTAAAGTCTCCCCCCGCACATTTGTGCAGTCGTGTCCGACTCTAGGGGCCGGTGCTCATCTCCGTTTGTTAGCTGAAGAGCCAGTGTTGTCCGAAGACACTTCCGCGGTCATGTGGCCGCATGACGCGTGCGGAACGCTGTTACCTTCCCACCGAAGTGGCACCTATTAATCTACTTGCATTTGCATGCTTTCAAATTGCTAGGTTGGCAAGAGCTGGAGCTAGTGCGGGAGCTCACTCCGCACGCAGGGCTAGGATTCGAACCGTCGAACCTGCGATCTTCCGATCGACAAGTCTGGCATCTTACCCGCTGAGCCACCACACCCCAAATGTTACAGTATGTTTCAGTTAACTCCATTTTCTGGGTTTATTCAATTAATCTCATTTTATGGGCTCACAGACACACCAAACCACGTTTCGGTTTGGCTAAAATTTGGTTTGCCTAAATTCAGAGAATTGTTGGGTTTGCTACTTTGAGGCTGAAACCGGTTTGGATGTAGATAATAAACTGGGGATTTAAAAATGTCATGGAGCTTATAGCTTTCTAAAATACTAATTACTTATGAAAAATTGAATATTATATATATATATATATACATATATGAATAATATTTCACATCATACCCGCCCAGAGTCCCTTGCAAGGGAGATGGGCGGGGAATAAATTGAAATAATAAATAAATAATAAATAATAAATCACTTTAAGAGACTAAAAATCACTATTAAACATGAGTAACAAAGACCATGGTCAACAAATATAAATTGAATGAAATTGTACACTGCAGGAAATTCAATCCATATTATTAAAAAAATCTATTCTGATTTATGCATCCCATAAAATTGAATTATAGATTTAGGTATCTCATAAAATTGAATTATAGATTCTATGCCTAAATAATTTTTGGATGCAATACCAGTCTATGTTTTAAATATTAGCTAGGAATGGTTCCCGGTTTAAATTGAAGTCTCCGTCAGATTCATTTTTACGAAAGTTATTCTACATATCAAAGCACATTCCCACAGCTTGGTTAGCCTTTCGCTTCAATCTAATTAAAGATTGCTTTGGAAAATGGTACTGATTTGACAGAGTTTTGGCATGAACCATTGAATTAAACGGATGGATTTAAATTGCCGAATCCAGCTGAAATCAGGATCTGAAGAGATTCCATCTGAACTGAATTGCAGCTGGTCTGCATGGCCATATATACAAACATGCACTAGACCATCCTCTCCAGGGATGGTGGCATCAGAAACTGTAATGTGTGAATACTCACGGGGTGAACAGTAGGACTCTGGGCAAGTGAAACGCACTTTGTAATCGAAGCACGATTTTCCTTTCCCTTGCTGGGCATTGATACATACAAACCCCTCAGTGGGGTTGTTCCTGTTGGAGATAGAAAGGATGGTTGCAATCAGTCCCTGAGAAGAACATTTGGAAGAAGCATTGCAGCTGCTCCAAACATCTGGCACAAGATGAAACTGCTAAAGAAGCACTTGGAGCAAAAAAACATCCTCTAATCCTCCTCTCTGAAAGGGAAGATCCCACATCAAAGAGTGGAGAATTCCAGAAAAAAAGGAGAAGGAGGAGGAGGAGGAGGAGGAGGAGGAGGAGGAGGAGAAGGAGAAGGAGAAGGAGAAGGAGAAGGAGAAGGAGAAGGAGAAGGAGAAGGAGAAGGAGAAGGAGAAGGAGAAGGAGAAGGAGAAGGAGAAGGAGAAGGAGGATGGTTGGAAGACAGAGAAGGAGGAGGAGG